>JARQOC010000003.1:411408401-411510901 GCA_033576535.1 Allobates femoralis
TTGGCCCATTTGGCTGCCTTACAGCGTCAACTACGCCAAAAAAAAAACCTCCGTAAGAAGTCTCCAGTCACTACTTCTTTTGTTGGATGTCTTGACAGTTCTACACAGCAACGCCTTATTTATGTAGGCATCTACAAAAAAGGTCATCTGTTGCTCACTTCACCTACGTCATCAATCCCTATTGGCTTTACTGATGACGATACCGGTATTTTAGAACATACCTGTGGGCCCATGAATGTGTTATGTCAACATTGTGAAGCACAACATTTTGAGGCTGAAAGGCCATCTGATGGACAGTTCTCCCTTTGTTGTCACAAGGGCAAAGTTAAGGTACCATTACCTCAGTACCCTGAGCTCTTCACTACTTTACTGAAAGGAGACAGCCCATATACTAAAAATCTCATGGACAATATCAGGAGCATTAATAGTTCCTTTGCATTTGCTTCCATGGGTGCAAGTGTTTCTCAACCACCTGGACACGGTCCTTATTGTTTCCGGATTCATGGCCAAATTTACCATAGAACTGGAACTCTCCACCCCGCTGAAGGTCAAGTTCCAGCATATGCACAGCTGTATATTTTGGATAGTGCTACTGCTACTGAACAACGCCTACAGTCTCCAGAAAATCTCAAGTGTAATCCAGCCTTGATGAGAATTATTGCTGAGCAATTGGAAGGTATTAATCCCTTTGTTTCAGCTTACAAAATGTTACGGCAAGTGGAGGAAGAGGAAGAACAGAAACATTGGAACATGGCACAAAAATGCCTAATATCATCATGGCAATTAAACAAGACAGAGAGCAAGACCCAAGACGGTATAACAACCCTACTGTCCATGAAGTCGCAGTCATCTTTGAAAATGCTGATGGAGAGCCACCATTTAATAGAGACATTTTAATACATCTAAAACCAGACCCAAATAATCCGTTGGCCCCCAAAACACAGCAAATAAGTATTTTACACAGTAATTTGGATGCATTACTGTATCCATTGTTTTTCCCTCATGGAGAGCAAGGGTGGCATGAATCACTCATCACCAAGGCCAAAATGCTCGCAGGGTGACACAGCTGCAGTAATACTGTTATTTGCTGTCAGTACGGACAGAATTCAATCCTGTCCTTAATGGAGGTAAACTGACACAGCAGTACTTGGTGGATGCCTATGTTAAGATCGAGGCCAATCGTTTAAATTTTATACGACAACACCAGAAGGATTTGAAGGTGGAAGATTATTGTCTCCTTCAAGAACATTTGCTGAGAAAATCCGTAGAAAAAAGGAATCCCCATTGGCAAGACGTAATTTTACCATCTTCCTTTGAGGGAAGTCCCCGAAACATGCAGCAGAGGTATCAAGATGCCATGGCGATTGTAACTAAATTTGGAAGACCAGATCTTTTTATAACGATGACCTGTAATCCAAAATGGAGTGAAATTGCAACCAATTTACAGCCATGGCAGCGTGCTGAACATCGCCCGGATTTAGTGGCCCGTGTATTCAGGATTAAACTTGAAGCCCTTTTGAAAGATATTAATTGTGGATTATTTGGTAAGGTTTGTGCTATGGTTCATGTGATAGAATTTCAAAAGCGAGGCCTACCACATGCTCACATTCTAATTATTCTGGATGCCAATCAAAACTAAGAACTGAGGTGGAAGTGGACAATACTGTTTGGGCTGAAATTCCTGATCCATTACATTACCCTGTGCTCCATCAAATTGTCATGCAACACATGATTCATGGCCCCTGTGGACAACACAATCCCAATTCTCCATGTATGGAGAATGGAAAGTGTAAAAAAGCTTTTCCCAAACAGTTTCAAACAAAAAACTATTATACCTGAGGATGCATATCCAAGTTATCAAAGAAACGAAGGACCTTCTTTTCCAACCATTCCAAGATGATTGATAATTCTTGGGTGGTTCCATATAACCCTTTCCTTCTATTAAAATATAGTGCCATATTAATGTGGAAGTATGTGCTTCCATTCAGAGCGTAAAATACCTCTTTAAATATGTGTATAAAGGTCATGACAAAGCCAATGTGGAAATTTGTGAAACCAACATCAGACACGATGAAACTCATAAATTCATGGATTCCAGATATGTCAGTGCACCAGAGGCAGCTTGGCGAATCTTTGCTTTCCAAATGCATAGACAATCTCACAGCATTATTCGTCTTGCAGTACATCTGCCTCATTCACAATCCCTTTTTTTTCACGAGGGTGATTCTGCGGACAACATCAGTTATTCAATGGACAGACAATCAACACTCATGGCCTACTTTACCCTCAATGAGAATGATCCCAATGCTCGGGAGTACTTATATCGTCAAATTCCTGAGCATTATGTTTGGAAAGAAGGTGCATGGGAAGTTAGAAGGAGAGGAGGTGCTTCAGTCATTGGTAGACTCTACACTGTTAGTATTCAAGAACAAGAACGTTATTTTTTAAGGCTGTTGTTACTCCATGTTAAAGGAGCTACAAGTTTTGACAATCTTAAGACTGTTAAGGAAGTCACATACCCAACGTTTAAAGAGGCGGCATTAGCCCTTGGATTGCTCTTTGATGACAGTGTTTGGAGAAAAACTTCATTGGATGCCTGTGTTCTCAATATGCCTGCACAGCTCCGTGACATGTTTGCATATATATGTGTCTTTGGCAGGGGCGGACCGTCACCCCCGGGGGCCCTGGTGCAGGAGAGGACGGGGGGGGGGCGGGGCTACTGGCCGTCGGCGGGGGCGGGGCTACTGGCCGTCGGCGCGGGCCTGGGGGGGAGGGGTTCCGCTGGCCGTCGGCGCGGCTCGGAAAGGGGGGGGAGGGTGCCGCTGGGGGCCGCACTGAGCCGTACTGAGCCGCAGGCGCGATGCTCTCCTACCTGGGAGCCGCGCGGAAGTGTTCTAGGAGCCGGAGGAGCAGAGGAGAGGAGGGGCGGGATCAGGCAGAGGAAGCAGGAAGCTCTCTGCTTCCCTTGCCTGACCCTCCTCTCCTCTGGCGGCGGCTTGCGGGGGTCGGCTGAGGGCCCCCCTCCAGGCTTGAAGGGGCCCCCAGCCGGTCGGGGCCCTGGTGCAGCTGCACCAGCTGCACCAGTGTAGTTCCGCCCCTGGTCTTTGGTCCTCCTAATCATCCCCTGGAGTTGTGGCAAGAATTTAAACAACACTTCGTTCAAGATTACTGCCATGCCTATCACCCCGACACTGATGATTGTGAGCATTGTGAAGGATATGCCATGACTGATGTTGAACATGTTTTAAAATTTCATGCTAAACATTTTATTGATTTTAATCTGCCACGCCCAAAAAGAAAACCACACATTCGTCCTCAATACAACAAAGAAGAAGAGTTAGTAAGAGCACATGAAATGAAAGTCACCTTAAATGATCAACAACGTTTGGCCTATAATGCAATCCATAAAGCTTTAGAGGATACAAGTGATAAGCCAAAGTGCTTTTTCCTTGACGGTCCCGGTGGAAGTGGGAAAACATATCTCTATCATCTATTGATTCATGAACTGAGAGGAGAAGGAGAAGTTGTGTCACCTGCAGCCAGTACAGGGATTGCTGCTAATCTATTGCAAGGAGGAAGAACTATCCATTCACTGTATGGCATACCAATACCAATTAATGAGACATCCGTTTCAAGAATCAAAAATGATACTGATGCGGCCCAACATTTGAAGACTACCAAACTCTTCATCATCGATGAGTCTACTATGTTGTCAAAATACGCTTTGCATGTAATTGATCAATTATTACGGGATGTCATGACAACTGATGTCTCCAAGAAAAATAAATTACCCTTTGGAGGGAAAGTCATTGTTCTGGGAGGAGACTTTCGGCAGTGTCTTCCTATCATCTCTCATGGAACAAGGACAGACATCGTAGAGAGCTGCATTAAATATTCACGACAATGGCAGCTTTTCAATCAATTGCCGCTCATTAACAACATGCGCTCCATTGATCCTGATTATAGAAATTGGTTAATTCAATTGGGAAATGGAGAATTGTCCAATGATTACAACCTTGGTGATGATGTCATTGAGATCCCGCAAGACATGATCTGCACTGGCTCTTTAATCTTGGATATATTTGGTGAAAACATTGTCATTGATGTGAATAATGATGAAAGTATTCAGAATGCTGCATCACATGCCATTCTTTGTCCCAAAAATGACGCTGTGGATTTGATCAATTCAAAAGTTATGGATTGTATTCCTGGTGAATACATTGAATATTTGAGCCACGATTCCATTGATCCAGATGAGACAGAAAATCCCGAACAATATCCCGTGGAATTTCTAAATTCTCTAACACCAACAGGAATGCCTTCCCATCTCCTCAAACTAAAAGTTGGTACAATTATAATGCTTTTGCGTAATTTTAACAGCAGAAAAGGACTTTGCAACGGGACTCGGATGATTATTATTGCTTTGTTTGATAACTTGATACAAGCAAAAGTAATTTCTGGCTCGGATGAAGGAAATGTAGTCTTCATTCCAAGAATTGATCTCTGTCCATCAGAGACTGGATTGCCTTTCAAACTAAGACGTCGGCAATTTCCCGTGAAGCCTGCCTTTGCCATGACCATAAATAAATCCCAAGGACAAACTTTGGAGAAAGTGGGGATTTATTTGCCAGAACCTGTTTTTGGTCATGGACAATTATATGTGGCTTTCTCACGTGTGAAGAGACGATGCAATGTGAAGGTGAAAGTGGTGGATTCATGCATTCAAGGCAAATTGGTGCCTAACTGTGAGAAAGTCTTCACCAAAAATATTGTCTATCGGAATATTTTGGGATGAACTTTTGCATATTTTATATTTTTACCTTTTCTATTTAAAAAAAAAAAAAAAAAAATTAGTTTAGTCTTTTCAATTTCAGTTTTTTATGTGCATAGTTTATACAATGTTTGTGGAAAAACACATTACAGATTTCATTGGAGATGTGTATCATTCTGATTTTCTCACAGGGTGATAGAAACCACTATTTAAAGCTCCAGTACTCTACGTGCTGAGAGATTTGATTCTTATTCTTTAAAGGGAGAGGTTTTTGTGAACAGCTAAGAGACGGGTGGGACGGCTGTTCACACACATCTCATTAGCAAGGTGTGTTCCACATGTTTAGATAGATAGGGACAAACATAAATTATTAATTAGATTCTACCACGACATTTTTCTTAGATTTTTTCACTTTGTTGAGGAATATACTAAATGATAATAATTGATCATGAAGGACTCACCAAGAACATACTTGCTGTAATTTTCATAATTGTATATATGTAATTTGTACTTAACTTGCGGTTTGTGCAGACAACATAGTTACGGCAGTGTCATCCACATCAACTGCAGTCACCTGTGGTTAGTTAGTGGATGCATCTTATGCACCTGCTGAAGCTATGTTAACTCCATTTACCGTAGGTTAACTACAAGTTTTTTTGTTATTGTATGGATATTGCTGCAAGTCTGTAGTTGGTAACTCCTTCTGTATCAATTTACAAAATTTTATTATTTACATCACAATCCTCAAAAAATCTAAGAAAAATCCAGCTATTAAAAATATCTAAATTATATCAATTCGGATTTAGTTAGAGTAGGTCCCACCAGGCGTAAGGGCATCTTGACGCGATTGGTGGGCTGACACAAACTGGCTGATACATATATTAGTACTGTTAATTCATCAATTCAAACAATTGACATATTAAGAAGTATTGCTACTTTGTGTTCTAAGACCCTTACAACATAATAGTTCAATTTTCCTTAAATGATATCAACCATACAAATATATGTAGTTGGTGTAAAGATGTCATTGGAATAATTGGATTATTATTTGAAAATCTAAAAAAAATATTAAAAATATTCTAGACACCCGATGCATTTGCATCGGGCTCACAGCTAGTTGATTATAAACACTTTACATAAATAGACCATACATTTACATATAGCATTACATAACACTTATTGCACATAACGTCTTATCATAACCCGGTACTCAGGTTGCTCAATCCCTGTTCTGAACCCGGAGGTGTCATCGTTGATATATATATAGGGTAAACTGATAAATGTATGTGTAAAGTGTATATAGGCCGGCGGCCGTAGCCACCACGGGAGCTGTTAGTAGTGCTCCAATGGGGACAGAGAGATGGTTACAGGTCCCGGGTTATGATAAGACGTTATGTGCAATAAGTGTTATGTAATGTTATATGTAAATGTATGGTGTATTTATGTAAAGTGTTTATAATCAATGTGCAATGTGTCAAACATGCTACCAGGGTTATGTTATTAATATGTGAAAATAAACAGGTAGACATTGGTTAACTTATAAACACGTGTTGTTGTCGTTATGCAAGCGGGTTCCCCGGGTGCTACCTCACAGCCTCTATACACCCACGTACTGTAGATATTGAAAACCAGACGTTTGCAGCTAGAATAGTCACTTACCACATTAACAATGTATAGAATGTATTTCTGATTCATTTATTTTAGTTCATGAAAAATTTGCTTTTCTTCAAATAAGATTTAGCCCACATTATGGAGTTGTGGTGAGTGTGTGACTAATTATATGTTCAGCGAAGGAAATGGATATCGTCTTACAGTCCATGTATTCAGCATGTGATGACGAGGCCCCAGCACCGTGGTGCTCATAATGTGAAGGTATCATAGTATAGATAGAAAGCAGTGCACTCACAGGGTTGATCTTTAATTCTTTCGCATATTTTCTGCGGGTGCAAAGACGAGCAGGGAGGGATGCTGACACAGAACGTACGTTTCGCGTAATTGCGCTTCTAGGTCCTGAATGATGGTAGTGTTGTGTGGAGTGTGTGTATACTAATATATATATATATATTATATATATATATTAATTACACGCTTAAACGCACCGTTCCATTTGCTATCCACTTATGGCATCATGTTGTCCTATCACGCACCATGGCACGGCAGCCATATTTGGAAACCCAAGTGATGGGTGTGCAAATATGGCACCCGCTGGCAGTACTAGCCCATTGTACAGTACCGCCAGCGGTGCCACAGCCACCCATACCAGTCGCCAGTACTCTGCTGAATAACAAGCCGGGCATGTGTGCCATGATTTGTGTGAGAAACTGTTTTGAAACTGCTGCAATTACAGAGTGCCCGGCAAACAGAATGTAAACTGTGCCACAGGGATTGTATTTTTGAATCGCCGCCATTACAAAGCGAGCAACGCGCGGGAAGAAAAGGGGGCATGTCATTGTGGGTGGCACTCTGCAAAGTGCTCGGACGTCATCTGGAGGGGAAGAGAATCCCTGTTGCACAGCGGAACCTTTAGTAGACATCCGGACGGAAGCGGAAGACAGGAGAGTCGACCTTAACTAAGAGGGCACAGGATGTTGCAACAAGGAGATGCTGCGGCACTGAGCACCCAGTGGTGCTGCAGCACTGGATAACAGAGGAGCACCCGGTGGTGCTGCGGCACAAGGAGCAGCACCCATCAGGCCGCTCCTGATGCCATACACTCCGGGAGCAATGGGGCTACCGCAATACTCGGGTGAGCCCAATACCCTCAATTACTTTGTTATGAAAATCAAAGTGTACTATGTTATGTACCCCCTGACTGAGCCTAAGGAGAGCGCAAGAGACTATGCCTTAAACTTGCAGGAAGCGCTCAAAGCACTTAAACTAGCAGAACCTAGCCCCGGGAGCTGACAAAATACTAATCAATCAGTTCATAGAGGGCCTCCTATCCCCTTCTCACAGAGGACAGTTGAGTATCATGATCATCAAGAATCCCAGAATGACTTTTGCCGAGTTAAAAGATAGAGCCATCTGTCTTCAGCAGATAGAGGAGCCCCGGTATATAAACTTTATGCAAGGCCCTACAGCAGCAACTCAGCAGCCAGCAGCATCAGTAACATCTGCCATGTCCGAGACTGTTGCTGAGCACAGAGAGCCTATCTCTAATGAGGCCCTCAATCAAAAGCTAGATGCTCTGACAGACACTGTTGTTTCCATGGCTAAAAGCCTTATCCCGGATGCCACACCTGAAAGACATGGAAGAGGAACCGGTGGAGCTGGAAAAAATTGACCTACCAGCCTTTCACCATTCTAAGGTAAAACAGTATCAACCCGGCATCTACCAAAAACAACAGCAGGCAAATCTCAACCCGTTAGCACACCATGGATGGGCTGACACCCAGGATAGCGACCCAGCTGTTAAGCTAGTGAAAGAACTGCTTACACAACAAGGTGCGTACCCTAATCAGAACACTCTAGCTGAGACCCAACAACTCTGGAAAGAGAAAAGCAAGTTGTTCCTATATCAAGGGAAGCTCTGCAGAAGGCACACCAACCCTAAAACACATGAGTTGGTCTGTCAGATTACCGTACCCAAGAGTGACGTCAAAATGGTCTTAGAAGCCTACCACAACGGTGCATGTCATTTTGGATGGAAGAAGTTGGAAGTGCACTTAAGAGAGAGATTCAACTGGGTTGGCATGAGAAAATTAATTGAAGATTGGTGTAGAAAATGTGGCCCGTGCAACCTCAGAAGAAAAGATCAACAGAGAGCCCCACTCCAGTCCATAGTAACCAAGCAACCACTCGAGTTAGTTGCGTTAGACCAAGTCAAGTTGTCACCAAGCCGGTCAGGCTATGTCTATGCCTTAACCATCATGGACCATTACTCCTGCTTCTTAGTGGTGGTACCCATCAAGGACCTGACAGCGAAGACGGCTGCAAAAGCATTTCAGTCACATTTCTGTAGACCTCATGGCTACCCAGACCAAGTCCTTGCAGATCAAGGTCCAGCCATTGAGTGAGATATTTTCCAGGAATTCTGCAACATATATAGCTGTAAGAAGATCTGCACAAACCTATCATCCCCAAACCAATGGCTTATGCGAAAAGATGAACCATATTGTGATTAACCTGTTGAAAACAGTACCAGAGTCAGAGAGAAATCAATGGCCAGAGAAATTACCTGATTTGGTAGACTTGTACAACCATGTCCCGGTGAGTTCTACAAACTGCACCCCAGCCTGCCCTATGCGTGCAAGACCCGGTAAGCTGCCAATTGATTTAGATATGGGAATTCTAAAACCAGATACTGAAGAATCCAATTGGGATACCCTACGTCAGCAGCAGTATCGCCAAGTACAAGAGTGCATAGAGAAGAGCCTCCAGCTAGCTAGAGAAAGACAAGAGAGAACCTTTAACCAACATGCTCTAGCAAACTCATTACAACCTGGTGAGCAAGTTTTCAAGAGAAAGATGCACCAATAAATTGGATAATCAGTGGGAAACCACCCCATACATAGTCTTACCATCAAATTTAGATAATGCCAAAGTGTGTCTAATCAGCAAAGACGAAGGAAAAACGTCAGCAGTTGTGTCAAGAGACCATCTCAAACTGTGTCCTGAAACCCTGAAGACACCAGAAGTAACCATACCCGTACAGGTCCAACCTGTCAAGGAAGAAGAAGAAGTATTCTATACCATCTTAGGAGATTTCCCCAAAACATGGCCACATTACTACGGAGCAGTTGTAGTTCCCATGATTGCTTTCCCTTCAATGGTTGAACCAACACCAGAACCCGTACCACAAGAAGTCCCAAGACATGAAGAACTGGAAGTCGAGTCTGAAGAGGAAGAACCAATTCCTGGTCCCAGTGAGCTTGCCAGTCCTACTGTCAGATCTGCATCCGCAATAGTACCAGACACTCCAAGTAGGTAAACGCCCACCCACACCATTAGGCTAATTACACCCAGTACACCAGCATTACGCAGATCAGAGCGTAGTACCCAGGGTCAGATACCAGCAAGGTACAAAGATTAAAATGTGAAGTAAATTTGAAATGAAAATATGTTGTTGTAAAGTTTAATAGAACCAGGTAGAGTGTAAATGTACAAAAAGGGTGAGAGTAGCATGGTGTTACGGGGCAGCCACGGAGAGTAAGAACTTGGCCTCTTATGCGGTGACCCGAGGGCTTGGGAGCCTTCTGCACTTAAACCAGAGACACCCGTACGTGTTCATACTTGTTTTGCAAAGTTAAAAGCCCAGTACCTACAGAGACTATCCTGTATGAACTTCTTACATATTCTTGAACTTTGAACTTTTCTTCTTTATTTATTTACGGACCATACCTACCACAGGACTGGTTGTGGTAAAGACATTATTGTATATATATATTTATCAGCCTGGAGGCAATAGACTAAACCCCTGGAAAGACTGCTTTTTGAACTTTTTGGACTCTCTTTGAGCTTTTAGTGGTTTTTGTAATTTTTGTCTTTTAATTGTTTGATATGTTAACTGTTTGTTTTTCTACAGTCCCAGAGTACTATTCTTTACTAAGGGGGAATGTTGCACCCCAGGGTTAATGTGCCACAGTAACATCACCGAGGGTTAATTCCCCACACAACCCACAACACTACACTAGCGCTTCCAGGCCAGAAGGGGGAGCTAAAGCTGCTTGCCTATATATTCTGGTGTGGAGAGGAAGTGAGCAGTTCAGTTCCTGGGAGAACTTAGGAAGAAGGACTGGGGTGTAAAGGAGCTGCCTTAGGCTCCCCCCACAGTCCGCTGCTCAATTCCAGGCCTAGCCAGGGTCTGAGGGAAGGAGTTAAGAGAAACAGAGGAACACATATGGGAGACTGAGTAATCCTATAACTCGCCCCGAATGAGCGCAAAGACCGGATACTGGAGCCAAAATTGTGCCTGACACAAGCAGCACAGTAAACACCGGACTAGTGGAGGTTATATATCTTCACTGTACCACAGCAAAGCAACACGGCGGGGTCAGAAACACAGAGATAAAACTCAAGTTGCCTAGCAAGTGGGTACCCGTGAGAGGAGACAGGGCCGGCAGCCTATATAAAGCGGCAGCAGGGCCACACACACAGCGCAGGAGTGGGAAGCCAAGGACATGTTCAGGGTGGGAGCAACCTGGCCCCGGTACAGACTCTGTGGACAGTACTCTGCTGAATAACATCCACAGTAAAGACTTGGAAAACTACAAAACCATGAGTCTGTGTAATCCTTGCGCCAAGCCCTACTCTCCCTCACAAACTGCTATCATCTCTACCACTACACCCTACCCTGCATCATCCATAGACTATCATCACCACTGCCTCGGGGAACCAGGCTCTGCCTGTGGAGAGCCGTCACATCACAAGCTGCCGTCCATCATCCCCGGTGGTTCTGCAGCAGCGGTGGTCACCCTAACCACACACCACGGGTGGCGCCACTACTTTCTCCCCTGTAAATATCCCCCATTACTTGTGGAATTGGGACACGGTCCGGACCAAAACTGCCGTGATACCCCCGTGATACCCCAGTCCAGTACAGAGTACCCCATCCCAGTGGGCTCCACAGGAGCACTGGGTCCAATGGGGGTGGAGCGCCGGGTCCAGTGGTGGTGAGATGGCACCGTGGTCATTGCAGGCTGTAGGCTGTTCTAAACAGATGGGTTTTCAGGTTCCACTTGAAGGTTCCGAGTGTAGGGGACAGTTGGATGTTTTGAGATGCAGAATTCCAGAGGATGGGGGATGCTCGGGCGAAATCTTGCAGGCGGTTAGATGAGAAGTGTACAAGTGTGGAGGAAAGGAGAAGGTCTTGGGAAGATCGAAGAATACATGTTTGATGATATAGGGAGATTAGTTCAGAGATATATGAGGGGGACAGATTGTGGACGGGTTTGTAGATCAATGTTAGTAGTTTGAATTGGATACGCTGGGAAATTGGGAGCCAGTGGAGTGATTTGCAGAGGGTAGAAGTGGAGGAACAGTGAGGAGAGAGGTGGATTAGTCATGCTGCAGAATTAAGGACAGATTGGAGAGATGCAAGAGTGTTAGCAGGGAAGCCACAGAGGAGGTGGTTGCAGTAGTCGAGATGGGAAATGATGAGGGCATGCACTAGTAGTTAAGTAGATTGAGGGTTGAGGAAGGGACGGATTCTGGAAATATTTTTGAGTTGGAGGTGGCGAGAGCTTGAATGTGTGGTCTGAAGGATAAGGCGGAGTCAAGGTTCACTCCGAGGCAGCAGACTTCAGGTACAAGGCACAGTGTGATATCATTTATTGTGATAAATAGATCAGGTAAGGGAGGTACGTGAGATAGGTGAAAGATGATGAGTTCAGTTTTGTCTACATTTAGTTTAAGGAAACGAGAGGAGAAGGCGGATATGGCTGATAGACACTCTGGGATTCTGGACAGCAGAGAGGTGATGTCTGGGCTAGAGAGGTAGATCTGAGCATCATCAGCGTACAGGTGGTGCTGGAATTCATGGGAGTTTGAGTTGTCCTAGGCCAAGGGCATAGATGGAAAAAAGAAGGGGTCCCAGGACAGAGCCTTGAGGGACCCCAACAGAGAGGGGATGGGGTGAGGAGGTAGTGTTGGAGTAGGAGACACTAAATGTGCGGTTGGAAAGGTAGGAGGGAATCCAGGAGAGGGCAAGGTCAGTGATGAAAATCGAAGAGAGGATCTGTAATAGGAGGCAGTGGTTGACTGTGTCGAATGTAGAGGAAAGGTCACGAAGGAGGAGGAAGGAGAAGTGTTCGTTAGCTTTGGTGGTAGGTAGGTCGTTGGTAATTTTGGTTAAGGTGGTTTCAGTGGAGTGGAAGGGGGCGGAAGCCAGATTGAAGGTTGTCAAAGAGAGAGTTGGATGAGAGTACAGTGTGGACATGCTTTTCAAGACGTTTGGAGGCCAACGGGCGCAGCGATATGGGGCGGTAGCTGGACGTGAAGGTCGGGTCGAGAGTGGCTTCTTCAAGACAGATGCAATTGTTGCAAGTTTGAAATCGGAAGGAAAGGTACCGGAGATTAGTGATAGTTCGAATAGGTGGGTTAGGGCTGGGATAAGCGTGTTGGTGAGGTTAGGCAGGAAAAGGGATGGGGCTCGATGCACAAGTGGTGAGGTGCGATTTGGAGAGGAGGTGTGCAAGTTCTCTTTCAGTGGGGGAGGGGAGTGGTCTGATATACATAGGGGTTGTGATGGTTGGGTAGCAAAGACTTGTCTGATCTAATCAATCTTGTTGGTGAAGTGTGTTGCAAAGTCTTCTGCAGTGATACAAAAAGTGGGGGGGGGTAGTTTAATGTGAGAGTTAAATGTGTTGAATAATTGCCTGGGGTTGTGTGAGAAAGAGGATAGGGGGGTAAGGAAGTAATTCTGTTCAGTGGTGATGAGAGCTGACTTGAATGTTAGAAGTGCTTATTTGCTGTGTAGTCTTCTTGCAAATGTGTTTTGTTCCAGCGCCGCTCAGCAACCCGAGACTCTCGCCGCAGCTTTTGTTGTGGTGTCTGTGTGCCAGGGTTGTCTGTTGATTCGTCGTGTTCTGCCGTGAACAAGAGGGGCAACTGTATCAATCGCTGCTGTGAGTGTAGAGTTGTAGAAAGTAGTGGTAGTGTCAGAGAGTATGTGAGTGTCAACATGTGTGAGGTTTCTGCGAGGGTGGGCGAGTTGGTGAACATGGGTGGCAGATGAGGAGGACAAGGATGAGAAGGTAAGTAGATGGTGGTCAGATAGGGAGAGAGGGGAGGTTGTGGGGTTAGTTAGGGGCAGAGGCGGGTAAAGATGAGGTCTAGTGTATGTCCGTCTGTGTGTGTGGCTGTAGAGGACCATTGAGAAAGGCCAAAGGATGAAGCAAGTGACAGTTGTTTGGAGTCTGTTGACTGCGTGATGTAGTTAGTGGCGGCCTTGTGCATGGCCGCTGTGTTTCGCACAGGCAGAAGTCAGCTGCCTGCTTTATGAATGTCTTGCCATGGGAGCCACAGTCTGTTTAAACAGCATGGCAAGAGTTAAGCTTGCAAGTTGCTGGAGATGTGGGTCTGTCTCAGGATGTTTTAATGGAGTCTGTGTTCTGACATGAGATAGACTGATGAATGGAGAGAGCCTGCAAGCTGCTGGACTGTTATTAGGTGGCCACTTCCTGGTCACAGGTCTCGGATGGCAGACAAGCCCTGTGTGAGAGGTAAAAACAGACTGTATACCTGTAAACCGAAGAAAGATTTCCTGTTTATGTGCTGGAGGGTGGTTTATGCTGACAGAATAAACCAACATGACTTTTAATTAAATGGAGAGACTGTCGCTGTGTTTAAATATCGCTTCCAAGTGAACCTGACCCGGTCCGTGAACGCTATACCACAACTGGTTGGTATCAATGGAGATGTTGAAGGCACCCATGATGGTGGAAATGTCAACAGAGAGAAAATGAAGAAGCCAGATGAATTGGTCAAAGAACGCAGTGGTTGAGCCTGGTGGTGAATATATGACGGCCGCCTGGAAGTTTGACAGAGAGCAGATACGGACAGAGTGAACTTCAAAGGTTGAGAGGATAAGGGAGGGAGGAGGAGGAATTGGATTTGAAGGTGCAGTTGCTAGAAAGGAGAAGACCCACTCCTCCACCATGTTTGTTGCCAGTGCGAGTGGGAGAAAGGAAGTCCATAGCACAGTGCCATGCTTTTTTACAAAATAATGCCCCATTCACACACTGCTTTTTTGCTGCATATTTTTACGCACAAGCTCAAAAAAAGCCAGGAGTGGAACAATCAAAACCGGGAGTGGCACACTCAGAGGAAAGGTCTAAGGGCCACTTTACACACACGAACTTATCTGTCCAACTTCTGACCAACTCGCTGGTTGCAGTGAAATCATGGAAACATTGCTCCATTTTGTAACTGTGTACAATGGAGCACTGTTTCCATGATTTCACTGTAACCAGCAAGTTGGTCAGAAGTTGGACAGATAAGTTGGTGTGTGTAAAGTGGCCTTAATAGAAACAAGTGCTCAACTTATATGTTTAATCACACACTCCTGGTTTGTGATGAGCTTGTGCTTAGGCTGGCTTCACACCATGGTGTGATCCGGTCCAGGGCTGTCCGGTGTAAACCAGACAGCCCCGGACCGGTTTTTGGCCCCATAGTAGCCAATAGAGCCATCCGGTTTCATCACTGTGGTGGAATCCGGGAGAATACAGATTATTCTTTCCGGACATAAAAATGTTGCTTGCAACATTTTTGTGTCCGGGGAGAAAAATCTCCCCAATTTGCCAGATCCCAGATTTGCCCGGATTCTCCCGGATCCAGGGCAATCCGGCGCTCCCTAACATGGGAGCCTATGGGGCCGGATTGCCCCGGACCGGGAGGATCTGGGAACCCGACATTGGTGGCTGCACGCCGCTGTTCTTTCAGGACCGCGGCTAGCTCCCTGCCAGCTGCGGTCCTGAATCATCAGCAGCTGCGTCCGCCTGCACACAGGACCGGAGGGCACATTTGGCCCTCCGGTTCTGTGTGCTGATCCGGTCCGGGGCTGTCAGGGTCATCCCGGACAGCCCCAGTCTGGATCACACCGTGGTGTGAAGCCAGCCTCAAAAATACGCAGCAAAAAAAGCAGTGTGTGAATGGGGCCTAAAGTTTTTTTTTGCATTACTGAGCTTTGAAGGCTATCGTTTTCTTTACTTTTCTGCCAACAGTCAAAGGAGGGCTTAATTTTTGCTGAATGAGTTAGTTTTCATTGGTACCATTTTGGACCACATAATGATTATTGATCGCTTTCTGTGCCACTTTGTGAGGCAGGATCGAGAAGAAACAGCAAATCAGGTATTTTTTTGTGTGTTTCTTTGCTCTGTTCATTGTTTTGTAAAGGCAGACTCATTGTTTGGGTCAGTACGATTACAGATATATCACATTTAGGCTGCACCCACACAGAGCGTAATTGCTGCGCTTTGTGAGGATCCGTTTTTGGTGCTAAATTGCACTAAGACCGCATCCTCACAGAAGCAGCATTCTGTGTGTGAACGTCGCTGCACTTTTCTTCCTGCGCTTTACTTACCTTGTCACACATCCCCGCTGACCGCCGGTGATGTCCTCATCCCCACCGGGCCACAGCGAGTGCAGCCTCTAGGACCCCGCGGCACCATGTGACTGGGTGACGTCGCTCGGTAACATGGTGCTGTTTAAGGTCCTGCACAAGGTTCTACTGTTGGTTTGAGGAGCGATCACTGGGGGAAAGCGGCGAGGTAAGTAAAAGCGCTCGAAGAAAAGCGCAAAGTATTGACATGGTCATTCTTTTCGCAGATACGCTTTTGCAGCGCAAAGCACATTCACAAGATTATGGATCATGTGAATGCATTTTTGCAAAATCCTTTGCTTTTGCTGGGATGCATAACGGTGCCGCGTTTCACTGCATTTATGCAGCGTTAAATAGCGCTGCGTGAATGTCGAAATATGCTATGTGTGAATGTAACCTTATATATAGTTTTTTTTAAAGTTTTGCCGCTTTTACACCATAAAAACTTTTATAAAAAAAACATTTTTGCATTGCTGTATTTTGATAGCTATAGCTTTAGTTTTGCGGGACAAGATGATGTTTTGGATCAAAATAGTATTTATTGAAATTTTAAACAAGACACAGGAGCATACATAATAAAGGGAGAAAAACATACATTATAATATTTACATACAAAAAACAAAAAGAAATCAGGGGTTCTTAGTGTTGATATCTCTATTATCAACTTGTTGAGTATCAGAAGCAAACAGACAATATACCAAATAAAATGTTTGATTCATTAAAAAGAGAAAAAAGAATACAACTAAAATATATGTAATGCAATGCTACCTAAGATACAATTACATGTATTGTGTTAAACACTTCAAATCCGAAAGATTTTTAGTAAAATAGTACTGTCATATATACAACTGAGCCATCTTAGGATAGTCTTTTTCTCTTACTTTCCTCCTCAATCCCTTCCCTTTCCCTTCCTTTCTCTCCTTCCCTTACCCTTTTCCCTCCTTCCCTTTCTAATAAAAATAATAATGTTATATGTAGTGAAAAGTAAACAGTTAAAGGCATAAACTAACAACGTCATTAGACCTTGACCAGTAAGTTAGGGGCATAAATTGCTAACCAGTCTTCCCACCTAGTTAAGAATTTCCCAAAAATATTGCTTCTGATGGCATGGTTATATTCAAATATACTATGTTGAGAGAATTAAATCCAATATAGTACGTGGTTCAATTTTCTTCCATCTTGACGCTATTAATATCTTGGCGGTCAATAAAATATGAGATATTAAAAATTTATGTTGTTTAGGGAGGTCAATTAATCCATTGGATAGAAGAGCAAATTGCGGAGTTAGTGAGATTTTGAAATTTGTCACCTTTAATATAAGTTGTTTTATGTTCAACCAGAAATTCACCAACTTAGGACAACCCCAAAAAATTAGCAAAAGCGTCCCCAATTTCCCACAGTCTCTCCAACATGCAGAAGAAAGGGAAGGGTTAATCATATTTAGTTTTGTTGGAGTATAATACCATCGTGATAGCATTTTGTAATAGGACTCAGGAATAGTAGCACACATGGTATGGGAGTAGGACAGAGAGATGGTTTTGGCCATGTGTTAGAGGTCTATTTTGATTTTTAATTCTGTCTCCCAAGCTGAAAAAAAAGACAAATCAGAGAGTTCTAATTCTTAGTTAAAGATTTTATAGAAATTGTTTGTTTTCCAGCTAAGAAGTTTGTTTGGAGTATCTATAAAGTCAGATATATATTGTGGGAATAAAAAATTAGATTTGTTTTTCCCAAAATATTCAACTATACGTCTCCAGTTAGTCCTCTCCTCCAGAGGTAGAGAGAAGTTGGTTTGTAAATCAAAGAATGTGGTCAGGCAGTCTGACTTAATTAAGTCACTGACGTATAGAATACCTTTGTCAATCCAATTGGTTATATTGAGATGTGGTACAAGTATTTCCAATGCATCCAAAGGGATTTTCGTAGGTTTAGTCATTTTAAAATGTTTTAAAGATTTAGATACAAAGAGTCTCCATGCTAGAATAGCGGATTTTAAAGTTGGAAAGTTAGGGAGTGGTTTAGAAAGATCACTTAATGAAGCAATTAAATAATGCAGTAGAGTCGTATTATTTATAAAGGATTTTTCAATCATTATCCAAGACATATTGGGGGTGAAAAACCAATTTTGGGAAAGTCTAATAATTGAAGATAGGTAGTAATTATAAAGGTTTGGAAGTCCTAACCCACTAATTTTTTTGCTTTTTTCCAGTGAAAGTCTAGCTACCCTTGGCCTTTTGTTTCTCCAAACAAAGTTCCGAAGTTGGGTTTGGAATTTATTGAACCAGAGTTTGGGGATAAGTAGTGGTATAGTTGTAATAACATATAAAAACTTAGGTAACATAGTCATTTTAAATATTTCAATTCGGCTTAACCACGAGAGTTCCAACTTGGAAAGATGTAAAAAGACTGTATGGAAAGTTTTAAACAAGTTTCAGTTCTCATGGATTGTTGAATGAGCAGATTTCGTTAATGAAATACCCAAATATGAAATTTTTTCTTGCCACAAAAATTTAAATTCTTCCATCAAGTAAATAAGTAGAGTTTCATCAATGTTGAGTTGTAAAATTCGGGATTTTAAACTATTGACTTTATAGAGTGAGATTTGAGAAAATTCTTCAATGGAAGATGTCTTAAAGATTTAAAAGGATTGGAAAGAGTTAACAAGATATCATCTGCGAACAAAGCTATTTTGTGCTGTTGTTCGCCAACCAATACTCCTTTGATGTTTTTATTGGTCCTGATTTTTTCCGCAAAAGGTTCTATAAAAAATGCAAACAGGATGGGTGATAAAGGGCACCCTGCCTAGTTTCCCATTTGTTAGGTAAAATTTTTGAAATTAAAATCTTTCATCCCAAACCTCTCCAAGGTTTGAAATAGGAATGACCAATGAACTCTATCAAAAGCCTTCTTGGCAGCTAATGTCAAGAAGGCAGTTGGAGATTTAGATTTATCAATAATAATAGCCAGATCTATTGCCCGTCTCGTAGCATCCGTTGTGGAGCGACCTGGTATAAAACCGTTTGATCAACGTGAATAAGTTTACCAATATATTTTTGAATTCTGTTAGAGGTTAATTTAGCTATAATCTTGGTATTGCAAGTTAGGAGTGAAATTGGTCTGTAATTTTATGTGTCAGAAAGGTCTCCTTTATCCTTTGGTAAGACTGTGATTGTGGCTTCTAACATCTCTTGGGGTAGTGTACCCTGGTGTGCAGCATAATTGGTCAATTTTGTAAGTAAGGGTGATAATAATTCTACACAGCTAAATAAACCATAGAAAAAATATATTGCTTTTAGCATTTGTTCAGACGTACTGTTGTAGCTTTTTTTCGCCTTTTACAAATGGGAGAGCTCTGACTTATACATTTTGTAGGTCCCTCTGTCATAAATCATTTTTAGTTACCTATTCCCCAGCAGTTTACAATTCCACCTACAACGTACCAGTGGGTATCTTGATCTTTGACCTCAGAAGCCTCAGGTGGTCCTGTATTATAGGCTTTCGAGGAACCGCTCTTACTTAGACATTTTGGCGATCCCTCCATCATTGATACTCACATAGTGTAATACATATTCCATACCAGTTTACAATGTGCCCATTTTAGCGTTGGGCTTCACCCTCCTCCTTCTCTTCCTCCACCTTCATGACATTTCGCAGTCCTACATTGACATGTTCAGAGGGCTTGCAGTAAACAGGAAACCTGAGTTTGCTGAGGTGTCTTGCTAAATTTACCTGCATCAGGGCAGAGCCCGTACTTACGTAGCGCTCACTGACTTACAAATCAGGCATGAATAATAATATTCTTTATAGCAAGATTACATTTATTTGTTAACAAAGTAGCACATGAATTGTCATCAATTGAATACAGGCTTAACATAAAGTATACAAATTATACCTAGACTTAATTATAGTGAGTAAGCATCAATGCTTTTACTGTGTATTGTAGCTGATTCACCTTCATTATCGGGGGAAGTCATGATCAGCAAGAAGGGACCACGGCATGCTTCACAGAGACATCCGAACATGTTGGACTCTGGAAAGGTTTTTCCTCCCCCTCTCACTGAATGTGATCAGCTCCATGTATACTATTCTTGATCACGTGCTGATGGCATGATCCATCCGTGACCATCAACCACAAGATATTCACTTCTTTCCTGTGCAATATCCCCATCTGTTTCCCTAGCTGAGGATGTGGTTTAAATTCAGCTCAGCTCATGGTTTCATCATAATGGCATAATGTGAAAAAGACGAAGTCGCCCTGTTTGTATTTCAACCAAGAACTGATCATTTATTAAACATTGAATGATAATGCCTGTGGTCACTATATTCTAATTATGATTACCTGCTCTATCCACATCCACACACCATTCTTATCACATTGGTATCACAGGGCCCAGAGATGGCCCTGTAATGTACGTTTTGGGGGACCACTCTTTCTTCGACATTTGGGAGGGCCCTCCTCTACACTTTTGCGTTGAAACCAATGCCTTAAGAATAACAGCATAAGCAATTTTATGGTTGCTGGCACTGATGGTCATCTCATCTGTACATTATGGAGGGCCCTCCTTTACACATTTGTGGGGGTCCTCCTCTATACTTAGGGAAGGGCCCTCCTATATTCATTTGGGAGGGCCCTCTATACATGTAAGAGGTGGCGAGTGTTGATGCGCAAGTATTTCAGGACCCACGGCCAGAAGAAAATCACTTTGAGGAACCTGATTTACTGTCTCCAGATGTTCCACAAGTTACAGGAACAGGAAGTGACACGTTGTGATGTCACTTCCTGTCACGTGACACGCCGTGTGACTGCCTGGGCATGATAAAACCAGCATTTACAGGCGGCGGCGGTGTGATCCAGCTGCACAACCTTGAGGGGGCCAGACTGGGTAAGTGAAGACCCTAATTGGGTCCCTGATTAGGTACTAGACCATACAGCATCAGAGCTGCACATAGGTTACTGTGGATAATGATGGTACTGCAACTGATATTCACTGTCTATTACAGACACCATCGCCATCATCTGCACAGAGATGTGTATCTTTGAACACTAATCCCTATATGTGTACCATGACTCCCCTGAAGAAGAGGGATCTGAAACGCGTCCGAAGGGAACGTATCAGATGACATGGTGGCTATATGACATTCACTGAGTCCTGAGCAGCCTGGAAAACACTAGCAGAAGGTTATCTGGAGCTATATGGACTCGTTTACATGCGTACAGGTGGACGCAGCTGGGTGAGATCGCTCCCTATAGGAGTATACAAGCTGTTTTTTCACTAATGCATGTGGCTGGGTTTACCTAATGGGATTGTTTGTTCTGATGACTACATCCTAGGTGAAACATCAAAACCGAAAAAGCAGGCACCTGCCAGCGTCCCTAGGGTACTTGGATGGGACCTAGCTTGGGTACCTGTGAACCCTAGTAATAAAAGGGGTTTAGTTTAGCACTACACTGACTTACACAGTCATGTATGCGCACTTTTTTGTTTTGTTTGGTCTAGACAACTATGTCTTTTTAATATAGAGCTAGTAAAAGTTAAGTTTTAACTTCTCAGTTTCTCTATGCTATTGGTTTAACACAGCCGTACCTGACTAGACTCCATTGGTCTTAACGGAGGGCAACCTACCTTGCTGTTTAAACCAGATGTCGAGGACAATGATGATGACACACAGTTGCCAGCAAGTCAACCTACAATCTCAATTGTGAAGGAGGGCGACATGGAAGATGAGTTGGTTGATGATGAGTCCACTGATCCGACCTGGACTGTTGGCACCCATATCCAGCACAGCACCACAGAGGAAGGTAGATATGTAACACCAACACAGGTGCCAAGGGGCAGTGGGTTTGACCAGACTGAGAACTGGGTCAACTGTTCCCAAGGGCACCCCCACTGTGGCCCAATTCAGGGCATTGGGGCATTCAGCCGCTGTCTGGATTTTTTTAACTGAAAATCCTTCAGAGATAAACATTGTAATCTGTAGTATCTGTCATACCCAGCTGAGCAGAGGCCAGGGCAAAGGCAACCTGAGCTTCATAAGTATACGTAACTACATAGGAGCCAAGTACCTCAGTAGGTGGGCAGCACAGCAGAGTACCAAATCGTGTCTGTGGGTCACACCACTGCCATGTCGCCTGTGCTTTGTCCTTCACAATCTGCTGTCTAGGTAGTAGGTGCTCATACCTCCTGCCCGCAAGGTGCGGTTGCACAGAGAAAGGAAACCTCAACCTCATCCACTAAGTGTCAAGTTGTCCATAGCAGAGAGCTTGGAAAGGAAGCGTAAATAACCAGCTACTTACCCACAGGCACTAATACTAAAATCGCATATTGCCAAATTGCTAGCTGTGATGGTGACATTTAGGTTTGTGGTAACAGAATGTTTACGTGATCTCTTCCTGTGGCAGCCCCATGATACTCTGTTCATAGCAACCAATATTTTAGCCAGCGCGCTGTCCCCGACTTACATATGCATGCATGAAACAATATCAACCGTGCGGTCACCAGCAGACACGTGAAAAAGGTGTCGTGGACAGTCAGGGATGAAACATTTCAGTGTCTTCACACTGTGTGATCCTGGTGGAGGATGGGACAGAGTGACAGCATGGGACATCACACATCCTACATACACCAAGAGTAGTCGGCACATCTTCCATCATGGTTTCCATCTACTCATATGCCAATTTTGTTCTCCTCCTCATCATCATCTTCCATGTCATTCTGCAGCCCTCAAATCAATTGTTCACAGGGTCTGCATACCTGAGTTTGGCGAGGGCCCAGAGGTGGCCCAGAGGTAGCCCTGTAACATATGTTTGGGAGGGCCCTCTATACATTTTGGATGGCCCTTTTAAATTCATTTGGTGCTGAAACCACTACCTTAAGAATACACAGTATAAGCAAAGCCATGGTTGCTGGCATTGAAGGTCATCTCATTTGTACAATAGGGAGGGCCCTCCATTATACATTTGTGAGGACCCTCTATACTTTGGGAAGGGCCCGCCTCTATTCATTTGGGAGGGCCTTCTATACATTAGGTAGAACCCTTAACAGCCTGACTCACCGTTAACATGGCGCGAAACAAAAATGTTGGCGGATCGCTACGAAAATAGCCACGCCGAGCCCCGCCAGGGAGGGCAGCATCTCCGCTTTTGCGGATTTTTTCCCCCCTCGCTGTGGCGCTTCCATGAACCTTCTTTGGGTCTCCGCCGCCGCCGTTCTCTCGCCCCAGCGGTCACGAGACCGGCGCGTTCCCCACCGCCAAGACCAGCCAAACGATACGCTGCCTGTCCCGCGCCTCTGCGACAGCACCCTATATTTAAGAAGAAGATCACCCCAAAATCCGTAAATGTACAAATTAACCAGATTAGGAACATGCAATCTGCCAACCACAGGCAGGTGGCGCAGCAGACCAAGGAACCCTCAAACACCATTATCTGGGTTAGGAGGTGCAATGCGGTGAACAAGCAGCAGATGGCGGTGCTGTCCATGGACAGTTTTTCCTTTAGCTAGCCCAATAGGGTGGGAAAAAAAAGTGTGCCCAAAATAAGAGAAAGTTTATGTTTTTTTTCTGTAATTCATCCGATGAGCGTGATAACGGACGCTGCACTGAATAGTGGCGCGTACGAACAGGCGGTGAAATAAGCGCACCAAAAAAAGATAAAGTTTCTGTTTTCTTTCAGTAATTCATCCGATGAGCGTGATAACGGACGCTGCGCTGAACGGAGGCGCGTCTGCACGTACGCTTATTTTTATTTTGCTAATTTAATGTGAAGAATGGGGTCAGAGTGACTTTTTTTGTTGCAGATTGAATTTTAAATGCGTGTGATATCATCAGCCCCTCCCCCGGATGATGGCCGCCTAAAAAAAAATACTTCAAAAGACCATCAAATCGCGTAAAATGGGGATGTTGCACGGTGGGGGCGAGAGTCAGGGTGTTTGACTCGGCGCCGGCTGCCTTGTCACTCATTGTGCAATGTACGGGACCGCAAACATGCTGCGGGCTCAATGTGGGGGGCAGTGTACAGTGTAGAATTAGAGGCGGGGACAGTGTGACAGGTTTACGACACTCAAAAAGAAGCCAGCCAGTAGCAACATAGTAATCACCACTGCACAAGCGCACAATAATATAGATGCAGAGACATCAGCAAACAATGAGGAAGAGCACCTGAGGAAAATAAAAGAACTAATTAACAAAATTAATAGAGAAAAGCCATTGAACCCAATTAGTAACAAAGGAATAAACAATGACACTGTGCCTGATCCGAAAATATAGATAACGACCAAGTACAGATTGATCTAATAGAAATAAATGATGGCATCTACACACAACAAAATCTGATAGAAATAGACAATGACACTCCTATACAGAGAGTCATACTAGATAATTCAAATAATCAAAATAACGGTGTAGTCCCTTTTTTAGTCACCGCAAAATCATCGACACAAGACATAACTAAATTCTTCAGTCCTATCACAGGAAAAAGAAAAAAAAAGGGAACAGAGGAAAAGGAAATGAGAAAAAAAGTAAGGATTAGTGATGAGCGAGTATGCTCGGCGCTACTCGGTACTCG
Organism: Allobates femoralis; assembly: GCA_033576535.1. Taxonomy (NCBI): domain Eukaryota; kingdom Metazoa; phylum Chordata; class Amphibia; order Anura; family Aromobatidae; genus Allobates; species Allobates femoralis. The sequence continues at coordinate 411,432,774 of JARQOC010000003.1, forward strand.
CACGAGTATCTCGGACTCGGGGTGCTCGGCGAGCACCGAGTACTGCCGAGATGCTCGGACCGCTCGGTAATAAGTAGCGATCTGAAACACATACACTGCTCCCTTCAGTGCACACAGTGAGCTGGCACCATACAGGGAGCAGATTAATTGATAGGATCCCTCTGGGGGCCACAGCAAGGTGTTCTATGCTGCGGCGATTTGAAAAAGCCCCCCTCCCGCCCTTTTCCGGAATTACTAGTTTTATAACCGGAAGTCTGTGGGCGGAGCCTGTCACTCATTGACTTACATTGGGCTCGGTGTTCTGGCCGAGTACAAGAGTATCTTGAGATGCTCGGCCAGAGCACAGAGCACCCGAGCATTTTAGTGCTCGCTCATCACTAGTAAGGATAAGCTTCAGAGATTAAAAAATAGTGAGGAATCCATTAATAGTAATATTATTAATTTATCAGACTACACACCATCCGAAGATGAAATAAAACTACTCAATAAAGGCCTACTGTTTTGTCCTACTAACCAGCCAGACGACTTTAATTTATTTATACACTAGTAAAAAGGCCCGCTGCAATTGCATAGGGAGCGCGGTGAAATGAATTGTGTGTATACAGGCGGGTCAGTGGGTAGCAGAGTATACAGGCGGCTCTGTGGGTAGCAGATTATACAGGCGGGTCTGTGGGTAGCAGAGTATACAGGCGACTCTGTGGGTAGCAGAGTATACAGGCGACTCTGTGGGTGGCAGAGTGTACAGGTGGGTCTGTGGGTAGCAGAGTATACAGAAGGCTCTGTGGGTAGCAGAGTATACAGAAGGCTCTGTGGGTAGCAGAGTATACAGAAGGCTCCTGGGTTAGCAGAGTATACAGGCGGGTCTGTGGGTAGCAGAGTATACAGGGGGCTTTGTGATTAGCAGAGAATACAGGCGGCTCTGTGGGTAGCAGAGTATACAGGGGGCTCTGTGGGTAGCAGAGTATACAGGCGGGTCTGTGGGTAGGAGATTATACAGGCGGCTCTGTGGGTAGCAGAGTAAAGAGGCGGCTCTGTGGGTAGCAGAGTATAGAGGCGGCTCTGTGGGTAGCAGAGTATACAGGCGGCTCTGTAGGTAGTAGAGTATACAGGCAGCTCTGTGGGTAGCAGAGTATACAGGCGGCTCTGTGGGTAGCAGAGTATACAGGCGGCTCTGTGGGTAGCAGAGTATACAGGCGGCTCTGTGGGTAGCAGAGTATACAGGGGCTCTGTGGGTAGCAGAGTATACAGGCAGCTCTGTGGGTAGCAGAGTATACAGGCGGCTATGTGGGTAGCAGAGTATAGGGGCGGCTCTGTGGGTAGCAGAGTATAGAGGCGGCTCTGTGGGTAGCAGAGTATACAGGTGGCTCTGTAGGTAGAGAGTATACAGGTGGCTCTGTGGGTAGCAGCGTATAGAGGCGGCTCTCTGGTTAGCAGAGTATAGAGACGGCTCTGTGGGTAGCAGAGTATAGAGGCGGCTCTGTGGGTAGCAGAGTATAGAGGCGGCTCTGTGGGTGCAGAGTATAGAGGCGGCTCTGTGGGTAGCAGAGTATAGAGGCGGCTCTGTGGGTAGCAGAGTATACAGGCGGCTCTGTGGGTAGCAGGTATAGAGGTGGCTTGTGGGTAGCAGAGTATAGAGGCGGCTTTGTGGGTAGCAGAGTATAGAGGGGTCTCTGTAGATAGCAGAGTATTATGTGGCGGGAGGCTAGAGGGGTAAGTAGAGATGCGGGTGGAGCGGCGACATCACCGCTTGGCGGCAGGACGTGGCTACGTGCTGGGGCTGATCGGCACCCCAGTCACACGCCATTGTCCTCTGTGCGGGGTGGGGGCTGCAGAGAGGGATCAGTCCCTTCTCTCAGGTCACATGTGTGACCTGAGGGGAAGGAGCGGATTGGGCGCTCTGTGGTAAAGACAGGACGGCCATCCGATTGGTCCAGGACGCCGAGTGCGAAATAGGCCCGATGCTATTTCATCAGGAGCGCGGTGAAATGAACAGGTGCCGTAGAAATAGCCGCTCAATAGTACAGTCCTCTCTCCAGAAAGTACAGTGTTGTTGCGGGATTAATATGGTGTATATGGTGGGTCAGTGGTTAGCACTTTATACAGTGGCTTTGTGGTTAGCACTGTATACGGTGGCTCAGTGGTTAGCAGAGTTATATGGTAGCTGAGTGGTTAGCAGTGTATACGGTGGCTCAGTGGTTAGCAGTGTATAAGGTGGCTCAGTTGTTAGCAGTGTATAAGGTGGCTCAGTAGTTAGCAGTGTATACGGTGGCTCAGTGCTTAGCACTGAATATAGTTGCTCAGTGGTTAGCAATGTATGGTGGTTCAGTGGTTAGAACAGTATATGGTGGGTCAGTGGTTAGCACAGCATATGGTGGGTCAGTGGTTAGCCCAGCATATGGTGGGTCAGTGGTTAGCAGAGTATATGGTGGGGCAGTGGTTAGCACAGTATACAGTGGCTCAGTGGTTAGCACTGTATATGGTTGGTTAGTGGTTAGCACAGTATACGGTGGCTTAGTGGTTAGCACAGTATAGGGTTGGTTAGTAGTTAGCAGAGTATACGCTGGCTCAGTGGTTAGCACAATATATGGTGGGTGAGTGGTTAGCACAGTATATGGTGGGTGAGTGGTTAGCACAGTATATGGTGCGTCAGTGAGTAGCACAGTATACGGTGGCTCAGTGGTTAGAACAGTATATGGTGGGTCAGTGGTTAGCACAGGATATGATAGCTCTGTGGTTAGCAGTGTATATGGTGTCTTAGTGGTTAGCACTGTATATGCTGGCTCAGTGGTTAGCACAGTATATGGTGGATCAGTGGTTAGCAGAGTATATTGTGGGTCAGTGATTAGCAGAGTATATGGTGGGTAAGTGGTTAGCACAGTATAAGCTGGCTCAGTGGTTAGCACAGTATATGGTGGGTCAGTGGGTAGCACAGTATATGTGGAGTGGGGGTAGAGTAGAATGGTGCAGAGCGGAGGCAGAATGGAGTGGAGCAGAGTGGAGTGAGGCAGATGAGGGTTAGAATGTAGTGGGGGCAGATTAGGGGCAGAATGGAGTGGGGCAGAGCAGGGGTAGAATGGAGTGGGGCAGAGTGGAGTGAGGCAGATAAGGGTTAGAATGTAGTGGTGGCAGATTAGGGGCAGAATGGAGTGGGGGCAGAGCAGGGGTAGAATGTAGTGGGGACAGAGCAGAGGCAGAAATGGAGTGGGGGCAGAATGGAGTGAGGCAGAATAGACAGAAGCAGATCAGGGGTAGAATGTAGTGGGCGCAGACAGGGCCGGCTGCAGGTTTTTGTGGGCCCCAGGCGAAACAGAATCAGTGGGCCCCTTTAGCACAAACCATGATACATTAATATAATATAGAAGCTGCAGGCTGTGTATATATAATATAGAGGCTCGTGGGTGGGCTCTATTTATAATATAGAGGCTGTTCAGGGCTGTATATATAATATGGAGACTGCCGGGCTGTATATATAATATAGAGACTGCGGGTTGTATATATTATTTGGAGGCTGTGCTGGCCTGTATATAGTATTTGGAGGCTGTGCCAGGCTGTATATATTATTTTGAAGCTGTGGCAGCCTAGCCACAGCCTCCAAATAATATATACAGCCCAGCACAGCCTCCATATTATATATACAGCACAGCAGCAGGCTCCATATACCACAGCACAGTCTCCATATATAGTACATCAGCAAAGCCTATATATACCTCTGCAGCAGCCTCCATGTACCACAGCAGCAGCCTCCATATACCCAGCAGCAGCCTCCATATGCCGCAATATACAGTCAGCACAGCCTCTATATACACCAGGACAGCCTCTATATACCCCAGCACAGCCTCTATATACCCAGCACAGCGCCTCTGTATACCCAGGACACAGCCTCTGTATACACCAGTACACAGCCTCTGTATACTGCAGCACACAGCCTATGTATACCCAGCACAGCGCATCTGTATACCTCAGCACAGGCTCTGTATACCTCATCACAGCGCCTCTGTATACCCAAGCACACAGCCTCTGTATACCCCAGCACACAGCCTCTGTATACCCTAGCACACAGCCTCTGTAACTGTATATCCAGCACACAGCCTATGTATACCCAGCACAGCGCCTCTGTATACTGCAGCACAGCGCCTCTGTATACCTCAGCACAGTGCCTCTGTATACCTCATCACAGCGCCTCTGTATACCTCAGCACACAGCCTCTGTATACCCCAGCAGCACAGCCTCTGTATATCCCAGCAGCACAGCCTCTTTATACCCCAGCACACAGCCTCTGTATACCGCAGCACACAGCCTCTGTATACCCCAGCACACAGGCTCTATATACCCCAGCACACAGCCTCTATATACCCAGCACACAGCCTCTGTAACTGTATACCCCAGCACACAGCCTCTGTATACCCCAGCAGCACAGCCTCTGTATACTCCAGCAGCACAGCCTCTGTATACCCCAGCAGATTAGGGGCAGAATGGAGTGGGGGCAGAGCAGGGGTAGAATGAAGAGGGGCAGAATGCCCTCCCCCCCCCCCCCCCCCCGTGTTTCCCCTGGCCTGTATTTGGCCATGCAGTGTGTTTGCTGCCCCTGCCCCCTCTGTGGCTTCTTACCCTTCTTGGGAGCAGTGATCGATGAATAGAGGGCCTGCAGTGATGTGTGAGTCATGTGAATGATCACATGACTCTGACATCACCAAAGTTCCTTTTGGCTTGGTGATCGTAGCAGAGAGATGCGGCAGTGTGACAGGTCAGCATGAGAGGTGCGGGGCCGGTATATGACAGGAGAGATGTGGGGGCAACAGGAGAGGTGGGGGGTCTATGGGTGATAGGAGAGCTGCGGGGGCAGCAGGCGAGGTGCGGGGTGTACGGCTGATAGGAAAGTTGCGGGGGTGGGTGGGCAGCGGAGACTGCTCCCGATGACGCTACGCGTCATCGCTCGCAGTGCCGCCAAGCATTTTGGGATTCGACTACAGTGCCGAATCCCAAACTGCCAATTATATAAATAGACTAGTAAAAAGGCCCGATGCAATTGCATCGGGAGTGTGGTGAAATGAATTGTGTGCATCCTTAGATGTGCTAACAGGAACAGTATACATGCATGACACGCTTTGCGCTTGTGAAAAAAGCATAGTTTTTATTTACATTTGTAAAATAAGGGCAAAACATCATACTATAAGGTAATAATTAACTTATGTAGATTATTTTTCTGTCACTGAGTATATACAGGTAGGTCTGTGGGTATCAGAGTATACAGTCAGCTGCGTGGGTAGCAGAGTACACAGGCGGCTGCTTGGGTAACAAAGTATATACAGGTGTGTGTGTGGGTCGCAGAGTATACAGGCGGCTGCGTGGGTAGCAGAGTATACAGGCGGGTGCGTGGGTAGCAGAGTATATACAGGTAGCTCTGTGAGTAGCAGAGTATACAGTCAGCTGCGTGGGTAGCAGAGTATATACAGGTGTCTCTGTGGGTAGCAGAGTATACAGTCAGCTGCGTGGGTAGCAGAGTATATACAGGCAGCTATGTGAGTAGCAGAGTATACAGCCGGCTGCGTGGGTAGCAGAGTATATACAGGTAGTTCTGTGGGTAAGAGGTTTGTGGGCGTGATGGTGACCTTAATGGGCGTCCTGGTGGGTGGAGAGGTGATGTGACGTAATGGCTGTCACCTCTGACTTCTTGTATGAGAGCTGCGTACTTCCAGAGTGGAGGAAATCGTGGCGTGTCCTTGGTGTGAGGTAAATTTCGTGAAGGCGCATGCGCGGTGAGGGATGGTTACTGCGCTCGTGAGGCTGTGAATGGCGCCGTAACTGTGGCTGGCGTGACTGCGGCTTACGGTGGGTCTGGAGCGCGCCATCGCTCTTGGGGCTGTGAATGGTGACGTAAGCATTGGGGACGTGACTGCGGCTGGGGGTGGCGCAGAAGTGTGCCAGCTCTCGCGGGTCTTAGTCTGTGAATAGCGGCTCGCGAAGGCGCTGCGCGCGATCGCTGGGGACGGTGCCGCGGTGCATGGCGGAATAGCAGCACAACATTGGTGATTAAATATATAGATACCTACAGCGGTGTGAGTGTGCAGCGATGCAGAAATCCAGGATGGGGGCCAGGGGACAGCGGGAAGGTGCGGGCAGGAGGGGGCCGGGGAAGAGCGGCCGGGTGCGGCCAGGAGGGGGCCGGGGAAGAGCGGTCGGGTGCGGGCAGGAGAAGGCTAGGGAACAGCGGGCGGGTGCGGGCAGGAGGGGGCTGGTGAAGAGCGGGCAGGAGATGGCTAGGGAACAGCGGGTGGGTGCGGGCAAGAGGGGGGCCCGTCCTGGCCGCACTTAAGTGCTGTTCCCGGACGTCATCCTGCGTGCAGCAGAGTGCTTAGCAGAGTATACGGGGCTCATTGGTTAGCAGAGTATATGGGGGTTGAGTGCTTAGCAGACTTGACGGCGGCTCATTGGTTAGCAGAGTATACGGCAGCTCATTGGTTAGCAGAGTATACGGGGGCTGACTGGTTAGCACAGTATACGCTGGCTCAGTAGTTAGCACTGTATACAGAGCCTCAGTGGTTAGCACTCCACAGTGGCTCAGTGGTTGGCACTGTATATTGTTGGATAACAATTAGAACAGTAATGTGGCTCAATGGTTAGCACTGTATATGGTGGCTCAGTGGTTAGCACTGTATATGGTGGCTCAGTGGTTAGCACTGTATACGGTGGCTCAGTGGTTAGCACTGTATATGGTGGCTCAGTGGTTAGCACTGTATATGGTGGCTCAGTGGTTAGCACTGTATATGGTGGCTCAGTGGTTAGCACTGTATGGTGGCTCAGTGGTTAGTACTGTATACGGTGGCTCAGTGGTTAGCACTGTATACGGTGGCTCAGTGGTTAGCACTGTATATGGTGGCTCAGTGGTTAGCACTGTATACGGTGGCTCAGTGGTTAGCACTGTATATGGAGGCCGAGTGGTCAGCGCAGGATGGAGGCAGAGTGGTCAGTGCAGGATGGAGGCAGAGTGGTCAGCGTAGGATGGAGGCAGAGTGGTCAGCGCAGGATGGAGGCAGAGTGGTCAGCGCAGGATGGAGGCAGAGTGGTCAGCGCAAGATGGAGGCAGAGTGGTCAGCGCAGGATGGAGGCAGAGTGGTCAGCGCAGGATGGAGGCAGAGTGGTCAGCGCAGGATGGAGGCAGAGTGGTCAGCGCAGGATGGAGGCTCAGTGGTGAGCACAGGATGGAGGCTCAGTGGTGAGCAGAGGATGGAGGCTGAGTGGTCAGCGCAGGATGGAGGGTCAGTGGTCAGTACAGGATGGAGGCTGAGTGGGGAGTGCAGGATTAAGTGGTCAGCGCAGGATGGAGTGGTCAGCAGACGAAGGAGGGTGAGTGGTGAGCGCTGGATGGAGGGCTCAGTGGTCAGCGCAGGATGGAGGCTCAGTGGTGAGCACAGGATTGAGGCTCAGTGGTCAGCGCAGGATGGAGTGGTCAGCAGAGGATGGAGGCTCAGTGGTGAGCGCAGGATGGAGGCAGAGTGGTCAGCGCAGGATGGAGGCAGAGTGGTCAGCGCAGGATGGAGGCAGAGTGGTCAGCGCAGGATGGAGGCTCAGTGGTGAGCGCAGGATGGAGGCTCAGTGGTGAGCGCAGGATGGAGGCTCAGTAGTGAGCAGAGGATGGAGGATGAGCGGTCAACGCAGGATGGAGGGTCAGTGGTCAGTACAGGATGGAGGCTGAGTGGGGAGTGCAGGATTGAGTGGTCAGCGCAGGATGGAGTGGTCAGCAGACGAAGGAGGGTGAGTGGTGAGCGCAGGATGGAGGGCTCAGTGGTCAGTGCAGGATGGAGGCTCAGTGGTGAGCACAGGATTGAGGCTCAGTGGTCAGCGCAGGATGGAGTGGTCAGCAGAGGATGGAGGCTCAGTGATGAGCGCAGGATGGAGGCTGAGTGGTCAGCGAAGGATGGAGGGCCAGTGGTGAGCGCAGGAAGGAGGCTGAGTGGTCAGCGCAGGATGGAGGGGCAGTGGTCAGCGCAGGATGGAGGCTGAGTGGTGAGCAGAGGATGGACGCTCAGTGGTCAGCGCAGGAAGGAGGCTCATTGGTCAGCTCAGGATGGAGGGACAGTGGTCAGCGCAGGATGGAGGGGCAGTGGTCAGCGCAGGATGGAGAGGCAGTGGGTGGTCAGCGCAGGACGGAGGGCCTGTGGGTGGTCAGCGCAGGACAGAGGGACAGTGGGTGGTCAGCGCAGGACAGAGGGACAGTGGGTGGTCAGCGCAGGATGGAGGCTCATTGGTCAGCTCAGGATGGAGGGGCAGTGGTCAGCGCAGGATGGAGGGGCAGTGGTCAGCGCAGGACAGAGGGACAATGGGTGGTCAGCGCAGGACAGAGGGACAGTGGGTGGTCAGCGCAGGATTGAGGCAGAGTGGTCAGCGCAGGATGGAGGCAGAGTGGTCAGCGCAGGATGGAGGCAGAGTGGTCAGCGCAGGATGGAGGCAGAGTGGTCAGCGCAGGATGGAGGCAGAGTGGTGAGCGCAGGATGGAGGCTCAGTGGTGAGCGCAGGATGGAGGCTCAGTGGTGAGCAGAGGATGGAGGCTGAGTGGTCAGCGCAGGATGGAGGGTCAGTGGTCAGTACAGGATGGAGGCTGAGTGGGGAGTGCTGGATTGAGTGGTCAGCGCAGGATGGAGTGGTCAGCAGACGAAGGAGGGTGAGTGGTGAGCGCAGGATGGAGGCTCAGTGGTGAGCACAGGATTGAGGCTCAGTGGTCAGCGCAGGATGGAGTGGTCAGCAGAGGATGGAGGCTCAGTGGTGAGCGCAGGATGGAGGCAGAGTGGTCAGCGCAGGATGGAGGCAGAGTGGTCAGCGCAGGATGGAGGCAGAGTGGTCAGCGCAGGATGGAGGCTCAGTGGTGAGCGCAGGATGGAGGCTCAGTGGTGAGCGCAGGATGGAGGCTCAGTGGTGAGCAGAGGATGGAGGATGAGTGGTCAACGCAGGATGGAGGGTCAGTGGTCAGTACAGGATGGAGGCTGAGTGGGGAGTTGTCACATCGCCATTGGACTCGGTGGCTGGTGTTCCTGCCTCGGCCGCTGGGAGGAGCCGGATTCCTTCGGCTGGTGGCGCCGGTGATAGGAGGGCCTTGTCCTCATATGGAACTGGTCCCACGACGTCTGCCTCTGTCGCTGAGCGCCGCTGTGTTTCCCCTCTGGGTGGTGTTGGTCACAGAGGAAAGGGCCCTGCAGAGGTGTCCGTTAGGCGCAGCCTGCGTTCTTCTGTCAGAGGTGGCGTGGGTGGAGCCAGTCGTGCATCTCCATCTGGCCTGGATCTAGGGGCGGTCCGGATGAGGTCATCAGGTTGTGAGCTCCAGCCTATGGGAGGTAGCCATGCCCTTCAAGTACATTGGAGCCTGGCTTGCAGGCCGCCAGATATAGTTTTGGTTCCCCAGTGATAGTGTGTTTAGTTTCGTGTCTGACCTTCCCTGGATTTCTGCCTCTGCCTCTGCCTATTGATTTTGTACCTCAGCTGCCCTCTTGGTTTTTGCCCTTGACATTTGCCTGGATTTTTGACTCTGCTACTGCCTGACGATTTTGTACCTTCGCTGCCCTCTCGGTTTTGACTCGGACTTCTGACTTCGTTTTTCGGGTCTTGATTTTCCCCTGGCGACCTCCCCGGCTCTGTTGCTCATATAGGCAGCTACCCCCTGGGCTCCGCTATAATTCCAGATCCCTGTATAGGGGTTAAGGGTCTTGGGGTTTCTCGGGGTGCTGCCTACCGGCAGCTCGGCCTCACGGTGGATGGTCGTCACAGGAGTGCAGGATTGAGTGGTCAGCGCAGGATGGAGTGGTCAGCAGACGAAGGAGGGTGAGTGGTGAGCGCAGGATGGAGGGCTCAGTGGTCAGTGCAGGATGGAGGCTCAGTGGTGAGCACAGGATTGAGGCTCAGTGGTCAGCGCAGGATGGAGTGGGCAGCAGAGGATGGAGGCTCAGTGATGAGCGCAGGAAGGAGGCTGAGTGGTCAGCGCAGGATGGAGGGGGAGTGGTCAGCGCAGGATGGAGGCTGAGTGGTGAGCAGAGGATGGACACTCAGTGGTCAGCGCAGGAAGGAGGCTCATTGGTCAGCTCAGGATGGAGGGACAGTGGTCAGCGCAGGATGGAGGGGCAGTGGTCAGCGCAGGATGGAGGGGCAGTGGGTGGTCAGCGCAGGACGGAGGGCCTGTGGGTGGTCAGCGCAGGACAGAGGGACAGTGGGTGGTCAGCGCAGGACAGAGGGACAGTGGGTGGTCAGCGCAGGATGGAGGCTCATTGGTCAGCTCAGGATGGAGGGGCAGTGGTCAGCGCAGGATGGAGGGGCAGTGGTCAGCGCAGGACAGAGGGACAGTGGGTGGTCAACGCAGGACAGAGGGACAGTGGGTGGTCAGCGCAGGATGGAGGCAGAGTGGTCAGCGCAGGATGGAGGCAGAGTGGTCAGCGCAGGAAGGAGGCAGAGTGGTGAGCGCAGGATGGAGGCTCAGTGGTGAGCACAGGATGGAGGGACAGTGGGTGGTGAGGTCAGGATGGAGGGAGAGTGGGTGGTCAGCGCAGGATGGAGGGACAGTGGGTGGTGAGGTCAGGATGGAGGGAGAGTGGGTGGTCAGCGCAGGATGGAGGGACAGTGGGTGGTCAGCGCAGGATGGAGGGACAGTGGGTGGTCAGCGCAGGATGGAGGGAGAGTGGGTGGTCAGCGCAGGATGGAGGCACAGTGGGTGGTCAGGTGAGGATGGAGGGACAGTGGGTGGTCAGGTCAGGATGGAGGGAGAGTGGTTAGGATGTGTCCCCCGCTTGCATCGGGTGTCAGGCGCAGTCTGTGTTGAAAGCGAAGCAAGGAAAGAGCGGTCATGTGATATCTGTCACATGACCGCTCATTACCGGGTGAGACCGAGCGGCCGGTGAGAGGGGGACGGGTAGGGGTGATAGAGCGGTGGGAAGGGGCTGGAATGGAGGGGGTGTGTGCAATGGAGCCATGGGGGGGCCGCAATATAGGGGGGGTGTGCATTGGAGAGGTGGGGGGGCCGCAATGGAGGGGGATAAAGCGCAATGGAGCGGTGCTGGTGGAATGGAGCGGGGTGGGGTGGGCGATGGAGCGAGGAGGGAGGGAGGGAATGAAGCAGCGGGTGGCGGTGGGAAAGTGGAGCCAGTGGGGCGAGATGTAATATCCAAGATGGCGGCGAAATCTCGCGAGATTTTGGACGCCATGTTGGAAATTACATGTCGCCGCAAGGACAGTGCTCCTCCAGCTGCATGGCGTCACCGAGGCCCCAGCGTTGCTAGAGCAGTGAGGGGCAGCGGTGACCTCGCGGAGGCGGGGGCGGACGGTGGGCGGCGGAGACGGCGGGTGGCGGAGACGGCAGGGCGGGTGGCGGAGACGGCAGTGCGGCTGCGGCTCGCGCAAAGGAGTCTGGGATTCGGCTACAGTGCCCAAATTCCAAACTCCCGATTATATAAGTAGATGTGCACCAGTTCATTAGGAGGCTCACCCTCAAAAGACATTTTTTACTAAAACCAGATGAAGACAGAGGAAATGATTCAACAGATGATACCCATAGGAATCAAACATTGAAAGCCAAATCCAGTTTTTACCCCTTGGGAAGCAGGGGATATGTACTTGAGACATTCCAAGATCTCTTATTAAATGATCTAAAAAGAGAAGCCCTACTGAAAGGAGATAATATTAATATAAAAAATAAGAACAACCTAACCAAGAATGAGAGAGCAGCCCTAAAAAATCTTAGCAATAATAGTGAAATAGTCATTCGTGCGGCAGATAAAGGGGGTGGTATTGTCATACAAAATGACTACATAAAAGAAGCATTGAGACTCTTATCAGATGCAAAATACTATGAAAAGATCCGAGATGACCCATATCCAGCTCTAACGAAAATATACACCTAAAGATAAATGAAGCATTTCAAAAAGGGATAATAACCACAGATTTAAAAAAATTTAATACAAAGGCAACCCCCAACCACCTGCCCAAAGTACACAAAGTATTCAAAATCCCCCAGGGAGACCAATAATCTCAGGGATTGACTCTCTTACGAGTAACTTGGCAACCTACATAGACAGAGCACTACAAAAATATGTGATCAACTTAGATAGCTTTATAAAGGATTTAAGGCTGCCTTCAGATTTGCAGATGCCTCCGCAGCGTTTTGCGGAGGCATCTGCAAGCATCTGCATGCAGACGGCAGCCCATATGTTTATAATGGAGCGCACGGCGATCTGCAGATGCTTGCAGACCGCTGTGCGCACCCATTCACTCCTATATGTGATCTGTGCGCAGGCGGATGCCTGCGCACAAATCACACACTCTCGCCCGCACCAGGGACGCAACATGTGCGCTCCATTATATACATAGGGGCTGCCGTCTGCATGCAGATGCTTGCAGATGCCTCCGCAAAACGCTGCGGAGGCATCTGCAAATCTGAAGGCAGCCTAACTGAGATGATAAAGATACTGAATAAAACCTCATGGAAAAGTTCAGATATTCTAGTTACTATGTTACATCATTATACACGAATATAGAACACAATTTGGGAGTTTTGTGTACTGAATTCTACCTCAAAAATGATTTACAGTTGAATATTGACACTATTGATTTTTGGATGGGCTTAGATTCATATTACATAATAATTTTTTCACATTTGAAGGGGAGATGTACCACCAAAAACATGGTACAGCTATGGGGTCGAAAACAGCTTGCTCTTACGCTAATCTCTTCATGGGCCTTTTTGAAAACATGCACATATATGAAAACAAGTTAAAAGATGGCATAATTGTTTATAAAAGATATATAGACTATTTATTCTTCATATGGGACACAAATCAGGGGGATGTTGAAGATTTAATCAAAGAGATATCAAACAACCAATGGGGTTTAAATTTTGAGCCGACAATACATGCAGAAACAATCAATTACTTAGAACTAACAATATTCATTGAGAAAGGTAAAATTTACACAAAAACATTTTTTAAGGCTACTGACAAAAACTCTTACATTGACTTCAGGAGTGGCCATTACACGAAATGGCTACACAACATACCCGCTAATCAATTTAAACGAATTAAGTAAAATTGTACTTCTGATACTGATTATTCATCTCAAGCAGAGATACTCAGACAGAGGTTCCTAGAGAGGGGTTACCCCAAGAAATTAATATATGATACACAGAAACATAGTGGGAGAATCCCACAGAAAGACCTCTTAATACCAAAAAAGAGGAACACAGGAAGTGTACAAAGACTGAACTTCATAACAACCTATAATAGGTGTTATGGTATGATAAAAAAGTGTTTACACACTGGCATGTTCTTAAAAGAGACCCGATTCTTTGTTCCATCTTACCAGACAAACCTGGGATCACATTCCGTATGGCCCCCAACATATAAAGAAAGATAAAAAAATAACACTACAGAATAAGACATCTAGATTAGTGATGAGCAAGTACTAAAATGCTCAGGTGCTCGAAGCATGGGCCGAGCATCCCGAGATACTCGTGTACTCGGCCTGAGTACCGAGCCCAATGTTATCCTATGGGAGACCCGAGTATTTTTATGAAATGACTGCCGGCAGCATGTAGAAACCCTAAAAATGTCACAAAAGTCTCAGAAGAGTGCTCAAATGACATGGCAACACCATGGGGAAGACCACTGGAAGCATTTCTCACTCAAAAGTCACAGCTGTGAACAATCTTGTCCGAGTTTCACGCCAATTTTACGGAGTTACCAGAAAACCTTCCAAAATGATACCAAAATGAATATTCAGGGTGGAAATGTTAAGGGCACATACCCAATAGTGAGATACAGCTGGTGTATGTTACTTTTTGTGATTACATGAAAGATTTTACGTGAAAACATTGTGCGGCACTCCGATGTCCCTGAGAAGAGACGTACATGAAGCCCTGTCTTGACATAATGTGCCCATTTTGAGGAACTGGGTCTATTGTAGTATTTTCCTTTGGCAGGGCAGCCAAAAATTGGGAGGCTCCACATTGTCCCAGGATAGAGACGTGCATGAGGGCCTGTAAACCTGAAGTGGGTGTATTGTAGTATAGCCCTTTGGCAGGGAAGCCAAAAATTGGGAGGCTCCACAATGAAACTTACCATCCATGCCAAAAACAGAAACCAAATGCACTTACAGGACGCAGTCAGAGCCCAATTGTGGAGCAAGCCCAGCTGCTGGCTGATGACTCACCTCTACCAGCAATGTGGGAGGCGAGCTGCCATGCATACACTAGGCCTGCATAGAGCACCATTCACACTGATACATATGATGCAGAGTGTCTGAAAGCTACCCAACCGCTCTGCTGCCTGAGCATTGGGCCACACAGTACAATGCTTCTGCACCACTGGATGAATGGCGCCCCTATGGGCCCAACTGCACCCTGGATGGATAAAAAAGTGCAAAAGTTTTTTATATGATAAATAAAAAACCTTTATAGATGGGATTTTGGTTCATGTGTTGGCCCAAGACATTTAAGCTGGTGACCCACGATCAAGGGATCCCATGCTCACCAGTCCTAACTAAATTGTACAAAAACTACTAGAAAAAAAGCAGAATCAGAAAACTTACCATCCATGCCAAAAACAGAAACCAAATGCACTTACAGGACGCAGTCAGAGCCCAATTGTGGAGCAAGCCCAGCTGCTGGCTGATGATCGTGGGTCACCAGCTTAAATGTCTTGGGCCAACACATGAACCAAAATCCCATCTATAAAGGTTTTTTATCATATAAAAAACTTTTGCACTTTTTTATCCATCCAGGGTGCAGTTGGGCCCATAGGGGCGCCATTCATCCAGTGGTGCAGAAGCATTGTACTGTGCGGCCCAATGCTCAGGCAGCAGAGCGGTTGGGTAGCTTTCAGACACTCTGCATCATATGTATCAGTGTGAATGGTGCTCTATGCAGGCCTAGTGTATGCATGGCAGCTCGCCTCCCACATTGCTGGTAGAGGTGAGTCATCAGCCAGCAGCTGGGCTTGCTCCACAATTGGGCTCTGACTGCGTCCTGTAAGTGCATTTGGTTTCTGTTTTTGGCATGGATGGTAAGTTTTCTGATGCTGCTTTTTTTCTAGTAGTTTTTGTACAATTTAGTTAGGACTGGTGAGCATGGGATCCCTTGATCGTGGGTCACTTCTTAAATGTCTTGGGCCAACACATGAACCAAAATCCCATCTATAAAGGTTTTTTATCATATAAAAAACTTTTGCACTTTTTTATCCATCCAGGGTGCAGTTGGGCCCATAGGGGCGCCATTCATCCAGTGGTGCAGAAGCATTGTACTGTGCGGCCCAATGCTCAGGCAGCAGAGCGGTTGGGTAGCTTTCAGACACTCTGCATCATATGTATCAGTGTGAATGGTGCTCTATGCAGGCCTAGTGTATGCATGGCAGCTCGCCTCCCACATTGCTGGTAGAGGTGAGTCATCAGCCAGCAGCTGGGCTTGCTCCACAATTGGGCTCTGACTGCGTCCTGTAAGTGCATTTGGTTTCTGTTTTTGGCATGGATGGTAAGTTTTCTGATGCTGCTTTTTTTCTAGTAGGCTCCACAATGACCCATGCATACAGACATGCATGAGGGCCTGTAAATCTCAATTGGGTGCATTGTAGTATAGCCCTTTGGCAGGGCAGCCAAAAATTGGGAGGCTTCACATTGTCCCAGGATAGAGACATGCCGGAGGGCCTGTAAACCTGAAGTGGGTGTATTGTAGTATAGCCCTTTGGCAGGGCAGCCAAAAATTGGGAGGCTCCACAATGACCCATGCATACAGATATGCATGAGGGCCTGTAAACCTCAATTGGGTGTATTGTAGTATAGCCCTTTGGCAGGGCAGCCAAAAATTGGGAGGCTCCACATTGTCCCAGGATAGAGACGTGCAGGAGGGCCTGTAAACCTGAAGTGGGTGTATTGTAGTATAGTCCTTTGGCAGGGCAGTCAAAAATTGGGAGGCTCCACATTGTCCCAGGATAGAGACGTGCAGGAGGGCCTGTAAACCTCAATTGGGTGTATTGTAGTATAGCCCTTTGGCAGGGCAGCCAAAAATTGTGAGGCTCCACATTGTCCCAGGATAGAGACGTGCATGAGGGCCTCAAAACATTTTTCCCATTGAAAAGGAGTGGGTTTCCTGTCGTTGTAATGCCCATTCTAAAAGAATGGGAGAAAAAATTTACCACTGGGGGTAGACCTGAAACAACAGCCTAACTATTGTAACGGTCATCATGGTGGCACATGAGGAGAAGGAGGAGCAGTCCAGCGATTAGCCAAAGTCCAGAAATGTGTACCCATGGGTGAGTGGAGGTACAAGGCAAATTCCCATAGCAAAATTTAAATTCCGCTGTCATTTGTTGGTGGTGTGGTGAAGTCTGGCCCAATCCAACCCTTGTTCATCTTGATCAGAGTCAGCCTGTCAGCATTTTCAGTTGACAGGCGAGTGCGTTTATCAGTAATGATTCCACCTGCGGCACTGAAAACACGCTCTGACAAAACGCTAGCGGCAGGGCAGGCCAGGACTTCCAAGGTGTAGAGAGCCAATTCATGCCACGTGTCCAGCTTGGAGACACAATAATTGAAAGGCACAGAGGAATCTCGCAGTACAGTTGTTCGATCTGCAAGGTACTCCTTCAGCATCTGGCCAAACTTAGCATTTCTTGTGGCACTACCCCACACCTCAGGGGCTGTGGTACGTGAGGGGCTGAGGAAACTGTCTCACATCGTAAAGACTGTTCCCCTACCTCTGGCGGATTGGACTTGTGCCCCTCTCGGCCGTACGCCTTGGTTGTCCACTGATTCCTGACCTATGCCGCTAGCGTTATGTGAGGGGAATGATTTGCCTACTTCCGTGACTATGGCCTTCTGGAACTGCTGCATTTTGGCTGACCTCTCCGCCTCAGGAATGAGAGACATAAATTTCTCCTTGTAGCGTGGGTCTAAGAGTGTTGCCAACCAGTACTGATTGTCAGCCAAGATGTTCTGAACGCGAGGGTCACGAGCCAGGCAGCTTACCATAAAGTCAGCCATGTGCGCCAGACTCTTAACAGCCATCACTTCAGTATCCAGACCAACACGATGACTGAACATGCTGTCCTCCTCCTCCTCCTCCTCATCTCCCCTGTCCTCTGGCCAGCCACGCTGAATCGAGGGTATGACTGGTGTGCATGTCATATCCTCAATTTGGTCAGAGAGTTGCTCCATGTCTTCATCCTCCTCCTCCTCGTCATAGTCCTCCACTGCACGTTGTGATGAGATGAGGCTGGGCTGTGTGTTATCACCCACACCCACTACTGTTTCTTGCTCCAAGTCATCGCGCTCCACCTGCAATGCATCCTCTTTGTTTTACAGCAGAGACCGTTTTAGAAGGCAGAGTAGTGGTATGGTGACGCTAATAATGGCGTTATCGCCGCTCACCATCTTGGTGGAGTCCTCAAAGTTTTGGAGGACGGTACATAGGTCGGACATCCATCTCCACTCCTCAGGTGTTATGTGTGGAGTTTGACCCATTTCCCGACGGCTTAGGTGATGCAGGTAGTCCACAACTGCCCACTTCTGCTCACATATCCTGACCAACATGTGCAGAGTTGAATTCCAACGCGTGGGGACATCACACACCAGTCTGTGGGCCGGAAGACGCAAACGGCGCTGAAAGCCGGCAAGGCCGGCTGAAGCAGCAGGTGACTTGCGAAAATGTGCAGACAGATGGTGAACTTTTACCAGCAGTTCAGACAGCTCTGGGTATGACTTTACAAACCTCTGAACCACCAGGTTGAGCACATGGGCCACGCATGGAACATACGTCAGCTGGCCTCGCCTCAAAGCTGCCACCAGGTTCCAGACATTGTCACACACGACCTTTCCTGGCTTTAGGTTCAGAGGTGTGAGCCAGTGATCTGCCTGCTGTTTCAGAGCTGTCCACACCTCTTTTGCATTGTGGGGTTTGTCACCTATGCAGACTAGCTTCAGCACAGCCTGTTGCCGCATCAGCACAGCCTGTTGCCGCATCAGCACAGCCTGTTGCCGCATCAGCACAGCCTGTTGCCGCATCAGCACAGCCTGTTGCCGCATCAGCACAGCCTGTTGCCGCATCAGCACAGCCTGTTGCCGCTTCGCAGAGGCAGTGCTGCAGTACTTCCAGCTTGGGACTGGTGTGGAGGGTACAGTGGATGAGGATGCGCAGGAGGAGGAGGAGGAGGCTGAAGAGCATGACATTCCGGAGCTGTAGAGTGTTGGTGAAACCCTGACAGAGGTAGGGCCTGCTATCTTTGCTGTGGGAAGGACGTGTTCTGTCCCTCGCTCAGACTATGTCCCAGCCTCCACAATATTAACCCAGTGTTTTGTCAAGGAGATGTAGTGGCCTTGCCCACAATCACTTGTCCACGTGTCTGTGGTTAGGTGGACTTTGGCTGAAACAGCGTTGTTCAGGGCACGTGTGATGCTGTTGGACACGTGGTTATGCAATGCGGGGACGGCACATCTGGAGAAATAGTGGCAGCTGGGGACCGAGTAACGTGGGACAGCAGCCGCCATCAGGTCGCGGAATGCTTCCGTCTCCACCAGCCGGAAAGGCAACATTTCTAGCGCTATGAGTCGCGAAATGTGATAGTTCAGGACTGTGGCATGTGAGGCGTTGGCAGTGTATTTGCGCCTGCGTTCAAAGGTTTGCTGAATGGATAATTGAACGCTGCGCTGGGACAAGGACGTGCTTGATGGTGGGGTTATTTGTGCGTGGGCAACTTCAGGTGCAGGGCCGGAGGCTTGTTCGCGGCCAGCATGTACAGGGGATTGGCTCGCACGCACAACACGCGAAGACGTAGCAGTGACATCAGCAAGCACCGCTCCTCGACTCTGTTGTACTTCCCACAAAGTCGGGTGCTTGGCTGACATGTGCCTGATCATGCTGGTGGTGGTCAGGCTGCTAGTTTTCGTACCCCTGCTGCTGCTGGCATGGCAGGTGTTGCAAATGGCCTTTTTAGAGTCATCTGGAGCCAACTTAAAAAACTGCCAGACTTTGGAAGACCTAACATTTTCACAGGCACCTTGTGTCGTGTTGTTGTTCCGGGGAACGGTTGCCTACCTTCTGCCTGCGGACCCGACCCTGCTTCGTACTGCCTGTTGGGATTCTACGCCTCCCTCCCCCTGTGCACTGCTGTCCTCGCTCTGCATATCCTCCTGCCAGGTTGGGTCAGCTACTGGATCATCCACCACGTCGTCTTCCTCTTCCTTGGCTAATCGCTGGACTGCTCCTCCTTCTCCTCATGTGCCACCATGATGACCGTTACAATAGTTAGGCTGTTGTTTCAGGTATACCCCCAGTGGTAAATTTTTACTCCCATTCTTTTAGAATGGCCATTACAACGACAGGATTACAACGACAGGATACCCGCTCCTTTTCATTGGGAAAATGTTTTGAGGCCCTCATGCACGTCTCTATCCTGGGACAATGTGGACTACCAATTTTGGCTGCCCTGCAAAGGGCTATACTACAATACACCCACTTGAGGTTACAGCCCTCTGCACGTGTCTATCCTGGGACAATGTTGAACCCAATTTTGGCTGCCCTGGCAAAGGCTATACTACAATACACCCACTTCAGGTTTACAGGCCCTCATGCACGTCTCTATCCAGGGGCATTGGTGAACCTCCAAATTTTGGACTGCCCTTGCAAAGGAAAATGCTACAATATACCCAGTTCCTCAAAATGGGCACATTATGTCAAGAGGCCTTCATGTACGTCTCTTCTCAGGGACATCAGAGTGCCGCACAATGTCTTCACATAAAATCTTTCATGTTGCCTTTCTTGAAAACTATAATATTACCAGTTATAGATACTAGATTCTTTGATAGGGCGTTGATCCAGGGAATTAGTCTGATTGCCGTACCTGGAGTCAGGAAGGAATTTTTCCCCCCAATGTGGAGCTTAGTGTTGCCACATGGTTTTTTTTTGCCTTCCTCTGGATCAACATGTTAGGCTATGGGTTGAACTAGATGGACTTAAAGTCTTCCTTCAACCTTAAAAACTATGTTACTATGTTACTATGTAATCACAAAAAGTAACATACACCAGCTGTATCTCACTATTGGGTATGTGCCCTTAACATTTCCTCCCTAAATATTTATTTTGGTATCATTTTGGAAGGTTTTCTGGTAACTCCGTAAAATTGGCGTGAAACTCGGACAAGATTGTTCACAGCTGTGACTTTTGAGTGAGAAATGCTTCCAGGGGTCTTCCCCATGGTGTTGCCATGTCATTTGAGCACTCTTCTGAGACTTTTGTGACATTTTTAGGGTTTCTACATGCTGCCGGCAGTCATTTCATAAAAATACTCGGGTCTCCCATAGGATAACATTGGGCTCGGTACTCGGCCCGAGATACTCGTGTACTCGGCCCGAGTACACGAGTATCTCGGGAGGCTCGGTCCGAGCTTCGAGCACCCGAGCATTTTAGTACTCGCTCATCACTAGCTAGTAAGTACAACAGTCTGGTGACTGTTATGGTCACAGGAGAGTAGGATTTTAGTCCCTAACATGTATCAAGCTAGTAAGTACAACAGTCTGGTGACTGTTCAGGTCACAGGAGAGTAGGATTTTAGTCCCTAACCTGTATCAAGCTAGTAAGTACAACAGTCTGGTGACTGCTATGGTCACAGAAAAGCTCGGATTCCGATCTGGATCACCCTGCCTATATCCTCCTAGATTAGTCCTGAGAAGGACTGTTGTGGTCAGCAGCAGTTTGCAGCCCTGCTCCGGATCTACCTATGAGGGCCGCAAATCTGTCCCTAAGCAGCAGCAGACACTCTCCCTACACTCACTGTCTGGATGGCTGTGTGCAGAGCACAGCGCGGCCGGGTCTTATAAAGGCTCGGTCACGCTGTGCAGGCCGGCCAATCACTGCAATGCCACAACTAACAGGGCTGTGGCATTGCAGTGGTCTGCCAGCCAATCCCTGCATGTGGGCTGGCTCTCTAAAGAGCGCCAACAAGCAGGGATAAGGACCACGAGCACAGCACGAGTATCGCAAGATTACTCAGTGCTCGCCGAGTAGCCCGAGTACAGTGATACTCGTGCGAGTACCGAGTAGTCACAAGCATACTCGCTCTTCACTAATCTAGATGTAAAAAAAGCAAGTGTTTATGTTGCCAAAATATCCAACAAAAGATAGATTTCACATCCATTTCCACAAAGGAGACTTTTCCAATTAGATATGCCATGAACTGTGCAACAGAATATGTGATTTACCTACTTGAATGCCCATGTGAATTACAATACATTGGTAGAACAATCAGGCCATTGCATGAAAGAATGAATAAGCATCGTTCCAATATTAGAAAAGGATACCTAGCACATGGGGTGTCGTATCACTACAAGACACATCACAACTGTGATCCTACATCTATTAAAATCACCCCAGTAGACCACATCCCCATCAATATACCCAACAGATTTGAAATGCTTAGGAAACATGAGAAATATTGGATGTAGAAACTTGACACCTTAAGACCCAAGGGGTTAAATATAGTCTCCGAATTTATATAGAACTATGGTATTATTACACATTTTTTCTAGAAAGATAGCATATTACCCGTTTAAATAGAAATACAATCAAATCCTCATGAGAGGAGATATATATATATATATATATATATATATATATATATATATATATAGAATCGGGCCGCCATCTAGTATAAAGAATCGGGTAGTCTATAATCGATATATAGTTTATTTACTAATAGTTAGGGGAGTGCAATGAAATTAATTGTGTGTATACAGGTGGCTCAGTGGGTAGCAGAGTATACGGTGGCTCAGTGGTTAGCACTGAGTGCGGTGGCTCAGTGGTTAGCACTGAGTGCGGTGGCTCAGTGGTTAGCACTGAGTGCGGTGGCTCAGTGGTTAGCACTGAGTGCGGTGGCCGAGTGGTTAGCACTGAGTGCGGTGGCTCAGTGGTTAGCAGTGAGTGTGGTGGCTCAGTGGTTAGCACTGATGGCGGTGGCTCAGTGGTTAGCACTGAGTGCGGTGGCTGAGTGGTTAGCACTGAGTGCGGTGGCTCAGTGGTTAGCAGTGAGTGCGGTGGCTCAGTGGTTAGCAGTGAGTGCGGTGGCTGAGTGGTTAGCACTGAGTGCGGTGGCTGAGTGGTTAGCACTGAGTGCGGTGGCTCAGTGGTTAGCACTGAGTGCGGTGGCTCAGTGGTTAGCACTGAGTGCGGTGGCTCAGTGGTTAGCACTGAGTGCGGTGGCTCAGTGGTTAGCACTGAGTGCGGTGGCTGAGTGGTTAGCACTGAGTGCGGTGGCTCAGTGGTTAGCACTGAGTGCGGTGGCTCAGTGGTTAGCACTGAGTGCGGTGGCTCAGTGGTTAGCAGTGAGTGCGGTGGCTCAGTGGTTAGCACTGAGTGCGGTGGCTCAGTGGTTAGCACTGAGTGCGGTGGCTCAGTGGTTAGCAGTGAGTGCGGTGGCTCAGTGGTTAGCACTGAGTGCGGTGGCTCAGTGGTTAGCACTGAGTGCGGTGGCTCAGTGGTTAGCAGTGAGTGCGGTGGCTGTGTGGTTAGCAGTGAGTGCGGTGGCTGAGTGGTTAGCACTGAGTGCGGTGGCTGAGTGGTTAGCACTGAGTGCGGTGGCTCAGTGGTTAGCACTGAGTGCGGTGGCTCAGTGGTTAGCACTGAGTGCGGTGGCTCAGTGGTTAGCACTGAGTGCGGTGGCTCAGTGGTTAGCACTGAGTGCGGTGGCTGAGTGGTTAGCACTGAGTGCGGTGGCTCAGTGGTTAGCACTGAGTGCGGTGGCTCAGTGGTTAGCACTGAGTGCGGTGGCTCAGTGGTTAGCAGTGAGTGCGGTGGCTCAGTGGTTAGCACTGAGTGCGGTGGCTCAGTGGTTAGCACTGAGTGCGGTGGCTCAGTGGTTAGCACTGAGTGCGGTGGCTCAGTGGTTAGCAGTGAGTGCGGTGGCTCAGTGGTTAGCACTGAGTGCGGTGGCTCAGTGGTTAGCACTGAGTGCGGTGGCTCAGTGGTTAGCAGTGAGTGCGGTGGCTCAGTGGTTAGCACTGAGTGCGGTGGCCGAGTGGTTAGCACTGAGTGCGGTGGCTCAGTGGTTAGCACTGAGTGCGGTGGCTCAATGGTTAGCAGTGAGTGCGGTGGCTGAGTGGTTAGCAGTGAGTGCAGTGGCTGAGTGGTTAGCAGTGAGTGCGGTGGCTGAGTGGTTAGCAGTGAGTGCGGTGGCTGAGTGGTTAGCACTGAGTGCGGTGGCTCAGTGGTTAGCACTGAGTGCGGTGGCTCAGTGGTTAGCACTGAGTGCGGTGGCTGGAGGGGTGAGGAAAGCGGAGGCTGGAGGGGTGATGAAAGCGGAGGCTGGAGGGGTGATGACAGGTGAGGCAGGCAGAAGCGAGCAGAGGACGGGCAGAGGCGGGAGAGGACGGGCAGAGGCTGGAGCGGCCGCAGGCAGAGGCAGGAGCGGCCGCGGGCAGAGGCAGGAGCATCCGCGGGCAAAGGCAGGAGCGGCCGCGGGCAGAGGCAGGAACTGCAGCGGGCAGAGGCACGTAGTGTATTTGAACTATGGCGGCATAGCGGCCGCCGGTATTCTGATTGGTCGGCGCGCTGAACGCGGCGACCAATCAGAATAGCGGCGCGCTGTATGGCGCCATACTTTAAATACACTGACTACAGTGTATTTGAAATATGGCGGGATTGCGCGCGCCGCTATTTTCATTGGTCGGCGCTTTCAGTGCGCCGACCAATCAGAATAGCGGCGCGCGCTATGCCGCCATATTTCAAATACACTGTACTCAGTGTATTTCAAATATGGCGGCATAGCGCGCGCCGCTATTCTGATTGGTCGGCACCTTCAGTGCGCCAACTAATCAGAGTAGCGGCGGGGTCTATGCCGCCATATTTGAAATACACTGAGTACAGTGTATTTGAAGGATGGCGCTATACAGCGTGCCGCTATTCTGATTGGTCGGCGCGCTGAACGTGGCGCGCCTTATGGCGCCATACTTCACATACACTGACTACAGTGTATTTTAAATATGGCGGCATTGCGCCTGCCACTATTTTGATTGGTCGGCCCCTTTAGCGCGCCGACCAATCAAAATAGCGGCGGGTGCTATGTCAGCATGTTTTAAATACACTAAGTACAGTGTATTTGAAGGATGGCGGTATACAGCGCGCCGCTATTCTGATTGGTCGGCGCCCTCAGCGCGCGGACCAATCCGAATAGCGGCGGCAGTATCGGGCAAATCCCGCCTGGCTCGTGGCTCCCCGGAGCTGAGGCGTGGATATGCCCAGCGCGAGGTAGCCGGGAGGCTGAGCCGCGGATATGGGTGGCACGGAGATCCCTGGCTCGCTCCGGCGGCGCGACGTAGCCTGGAGCCGAGGGCGGCTCCCGGCTAGCTCGCGGCCGCTCCGTCCTCCGCGTGGATCCCCGAGCGGATCCACGCGCCGGCGGAGTGAGCGCGAGGTAGCCGGGAGGCGAGCTCGGCTACTTTGCACCGCCGGAGCGAGCCAGGGATCTCCATGCCGCCCATATCCGCGGCTCAGCTCCTGGGAGCTGCGAGCCAGCCGGGATTTGCTTGCGAGCGACCAATCAGATTGAAGCCGCGGCAAGGCGCCATGTTTCAAAATAAGAATGTAAAAAAATAATGTCAAAGATGGCAGCGCTCTTCTAATTGGTCGGCGCTAAGCGCGAGCGACCAATGAGAAGAGTGGGGCGGGGCACGGCGCCATATTTGAAATCCAGCGGGAACTTTGGATTTCAAAAATGGTGCTGTGCCCCGCCTCACTCTTCTCATTGGTCGCTCGCGCCTGACGGTGACCAATGAGAAGAGCGCCGGGAAAGACGGCGCCATCTTGAAAAATCTAAGAAGTGAAAAAAAAATTTTAAAAGATGGCGCTTTGCCGCGGCTTGAATCTGATTGGTCGCTCGCAGGCGAGCGACCAATCAGACTTGCGGCCGCGGTACCGGGCAAAGCCCGGCTGGCTCACAGCTCCCCGGAGCAGAGCCGCGGATCTGGCCGGGACGGAGATCCGCGGCTCGCTCCGGCGGCGCGAGGCAGCCGGCTACCTTGCGGGCGCTCCGCCCGCCGCGTGGATCCCCGAGCCAACTTCTGGTCGGCTCGCGGATCCACGCGCCGGCGTAGCGGGCGCGAGGTAGCCGGGAGCCGAGCTCGGTGCTCCGGAGATATATGTCCGCCGGTGGTCGGCCCTAAGCGCAGCGGACCTTCATGAGGTCCGCTCCGCTTAGGGCCGCCATCTTGGTCCACCCTGAGCGGGTGTAGTAGACGCTGGTGACGCTGGTGACGTCACTTATCTCCGGACATTTATCTCTGGACATTTATCTCCGGACAAAGCCACGGAAGTTGGCTTTTGACAGGAAGTAGAATTCTAGGCAATTATATAATAGATAATATATATATATATTAATATATTTTTATATTTTCATATACACACTTTTATATATTTTAGACTAATAGATATTTCACTTCCTTTCATGATATATCTCTTTTTGATAGATTACACTTAGCACCTAGTTCACTTTAAAATGTTAACACTGGATAATATCAAATAATACACTCCACGATTGGCATTCCCATGAATGCATCTATTTTATACTTTTATATATATTTTTTATGACAACTATCATATTTTTTCAACAAAATTGCAATTACAGTTAGGGATGGGCGAGTCTACTCGCTAGGACTCGTTACTCGGCGATGAGTAAGGAACTCGCAGGACTCGGTACTCTGCAAGTTTCCCAGCGATTACTCACACACTAACGAGTCCAATGCAAGTCAATAGCAATCCTAGTTTTGTCAGAGTTTACTTTTTCTCACTCGCTAGACTCGCTATATCACATCGCTATGTAGCTTGAATCTCCCCAAATCGTTTAAAAAAATCGCACCGCTTCACGGATACCCGTTGTCAGCAGCGAGTCTGAGCGAGTCTACGAATCCGAGTCCTGTATACTGTATTCGGGACTCGCGAATACAGAATCTGTTATGTTCCGACAAAGCTTCCAAGACAGCCTAACGTGTTAGGTCAGAAAACTTGTGAAGATGGACAAGCATGTTAGCCAATCATATTCAGTAATGCCACAGCCATGTTGGTTGTAGCAGGACTATGATTGGCTTCTGTCCATCGTGATTCCTATGTCATGTATGAGAGGCGAGGCTGTATATAAGCCTTGCCACCGCCATTTTCTCCACATTCCTGTGAGATCTGACCTAGTGCAGGGTGAGGTAGATGCTGGAGCAGATCATAGGGAGTGTCAGTCAGTGTAGGGAAACTTAAAAATTCCTTATATTTAACCCAAACAGCTCTTCTGAGAGCTACCAGGAGGACAGAGGAGTACTGTGTAGAGGACTGTAGGCAGGCAGGCAGGGAGGTGCAGCCTTACAGTGCACACAGGACCGACCTCATAGCTTAGCTTACTCACTCAGCTGTCCTAATAGCTGAAGTCAGAGGCTTAGCTGAGGTACTATTTCCTATTTTTTTGCACCTGATAGATTTTGGGTCATAATAACCTCTTCAGTTTTCTTTTCTCTGTGGCAGACCAGTGCGTTGCTGCTCTCCTAGCTGCAAATAGCACGTACGCCACCTATTTGTGCGACTACTTGTGCGCACTTAATAATTTTTGCAGGGACTAGTGTGCTGCTACACAGACAAGGACACATTTCTTACTTAGGCTGCCTTCACACTGGCATTCCCCTCCGCAGCGTTCTGCGGAGGGGAATCGCCATGTGTGCGCAGCCAGCGCAAGCCCCTATGTTTAGAATAGGGATGCATGGTGCTGCGCTTGACAGCGCAGGACCGTGCGCACCCATTACCTCCCATATGTGATCTGTGCACAGGCGGATGCCTGCGCACAAATCACACAATCCCGCCCGCACCAAGGACGCAACATGTCGCGTCCCTGGTGCGGACGAGACTGTGTGATCTGTGCGCAGGCATGCGCCTGCGCACAGATCTCATGTGGGAGTGAATGGGTGCGCACGGTCCTGCGCTGTCAAGCACAGCACCGTGCGCTCCCATTATAAAGATAGGAGCTCGCAGCCGCTGCGGTCACATTGCGGGCCCCTCCGCAGAACTTTGCGGAGGGTGTCCGCAAATGTGAACCCAGCCTTAAGGTGCACTTTTAAAATAAAACCTTTAATAAATATTTGTTAAAATAACAAAAAAGTGTTCTCCCACACATAGTGTCTATAAAACACACATTACAGACAGGGATGGGACAATATCCCTATTAAACCCTGTCTCTTGTTCTCTTGTTATCATATAATTTGGATAAAAACCACAGACACGGACACAGCAGCAAAAAACTGTTGCGAGTCGGGTTTCCAAAACGGCAATGCGAGCGCTTTCCGAGACATCTGCGATTTGTAAATCGCACATTACTCGCTATTACTCGCTTCATTCATTAACATTGGACTCACTAGACTCGCAACGAGTAGCGAATCCCGGGCTCGGACTCGCTAGAGTCAAGCGATTCCGAGTAATTTAGGACTCGCCCATCACTAATTACAGTATATCCACAGAGATACAGCGTTTTAAAACATAGCAGTAATTTTTTATAATTTATTTATGGTTTCAGCCATTTAAAACGCCCACTACACTGCATCTTTCAAATAGAATAGCACAATTTATATGTGTGGTTTTTATTCATATTTCAGACAATATATATATATATATGGATGTTTCTTTCATGTTTCATTTTTTTGGGCTTCTCTGAACATATCTAAATTTCTATGCTGTACAATAGCGTTCCATGGGGAGTAGAACCTGGGTACAAGAGCATGATGACACACCAGCCCTAGTTGTTACGCCACAATTGTTTGGTAGATGAGAGATGAGAAATGCACATAAAAATATAGTGGCATAATCCTGACAAATTTGATAGTCGACAACACATAGATGTACATATATGACCATTTTTGACCTTTTTTTTTAAGAGAGACATTTCTCAACAACAATTTAAAATTTTTTAATTGGTTACAACAATTCTTTATATGTTCCAATAATTTTTAGAGAAAGATAGAATTTTTTATCTTTTGAAATAATAATAAAAATATTTTTAATCCCCCGTACATATAATTTATATAGCTTTTATAATAGATATACATTTTAACTTCTAGCAGTTCTTTTTAAGTGTTTATTCCCACATTTTTGTCTAAATGGACCATTTCTATTACAGATCTTTAGAGGGACACAATATCAAATAATATACATGTCAGAAACCAGTAGCACACAGCTCTAAAGCACTGATAAAGCTGAATAGAATGCTGGTGTTCATGGGTTCTGCTACCCTACTAGCAGAGTGAGAAAGGAAAAGGAAAGGTATTTTATTATTTTTTTCTTTTTACGCAGCCAAATGTCAGATCATTAGATAAGCGGTTTTGCTTTTATTTTCAAGAAGTTTCTTTCATCATTTTGTTGTTATGTTTTTTATGAATGTTTTGAATATAGTTGGTTGTTAAATATGTGTATATTTAAGATTTTTTTATAGAAATGGAACCAAAACATAGCCCCTCCCCCAGTGATGATGTCATTTCTAAACCAAACACACCCCTAATTACTGCTGGCTAGGGCTATAAAAACCCTGCTATGTTACTGTATGTAATATCCCTGAGGAAGGTGCATGGAACTGCACCCAAACGCGTAGAATACTGCTACAAGATATATCTTGCATTCCTTGTGTTTCCTGTGGACTCAGCAGCACGGACCTTGCTTCCCAAAATTTTGTGAAGGCTTATGACACTATCTGGAACACTGCCGGTAGGGGACGAGCACAGGCTGGGGGCTCAGTGTGGGGGATAGTGTTCAGTGTGGCATCAGAGGCAGGGACATTGTGACAGGCTTATGACACTATCTGGAGCACAATGTAAAATGTCTGTGGGGGAGGGGGAGGCACAGGCTCAATGTTTCAGCCTGCACTGTTTTCTCCTGTCCTTGTGTGAATGGCTGGGGGCCGGGGGATCGTGACGCTGCTGGGAAGCTGTCACTCTCCCGCCCCCAGTAAAACATTAAGCTGTAAGCATTCATCAAAATGATTCAAAAGTGAAATAATTAAACATTCTTTATTGAACAGAAGCTAGCTCCATAAATCTCATATTCTGTTTCTCTACACAGTGCAGGGCAGGGCAGGGCAGGCTCGCTGTGTGATAGGGCGGAAGCCCTGTCACTCATTCCCCGGCAGTCAAAAGCAATGGGGGGGCAGGCTAACTCTGATTGGCCCTCAGTGGAGCTCATTCATAGGCAATGCCTATGGTATAATGAAGGAGGCGGTCTGGATCTGACGTAGCCCGACGTCACTGTGTCACTGTGCTCTGGAGATGCTTCCTCCACATCCTGGGACAACTCCGGAACTGCTTCCTCCACATCCTGGGACAACTCCGGAACTGCTTCCTCCACATACTGGGACAACTCCAGAACTGCTTCCTCCACATCCTGGGAAAACTCTGGGAACTGCTTCCTCCACATCCTGGGACAACTCCGGAACTGCTTCCTCCACATCCTGGGACAACTCCGGAACTGCTTCCTCCACATCCTGGGACAACTCCGGAACTGCTTCCTCCACATCCTGGGACAACTCCGGAACTGCTTCCTCCACATCCTGGGACAACTCCGGAACTGCTTCCTCCACGTCCTGGGACAACTCCGGAACTGTTCCTCACATCCTGGGACAACTCCGGAACTGCTTCCTCCACGTCCTGGACAACTCTGGGAATGCTTCCTCCACATCCTGGGACAACTCCGGAACTGCTTCCTCCACATCCTGGGACAACTCCGGAACTGCTTCCTCCACATCCTGGGACAACTCCGGAACTGCTTCCTCCACGTCCTGGGACAACTCTGGAACTGCTTCCTCCACATCCTGGGACAACTCCGGAACTGCTTCCTCCACATACTGGGACAACTCCAGAACTGCTTCCTCCACATCCTGGGACAACTCTGGGAACTGCTTCCTCCACATCCTGGGACAACTCCGGAACTGCTTCCTCCACATCCTGGGACAACTCCGGAACTGCTTCCTCCACATCCTGGGACAACTCCGGAACTGCTTCCTCCACATCCTGGGACAACTCCGGAACTGCTTCCTCCACATCCTGGGACAACTCCGGAACTGCTTCCTCCACGTCCTGGGACAACTCTGGGAACTGCTTCCTCCACATCCTGGGACAACTCCGGAACTGCTTCCTCCACATCCTGGGACAACTCCGGAACTGCTTCCTCCACATCCTGGGACAACTCCGGAACTGCTTCCTCCGCGTCCTGGGACAACTCTGGGAACTGCTTCCTCCACATCCTGGGACAACTCCGGAACTGCTTCCTCCACATCCTGGGACAACTCCGGAACTGCTTCCTCCACATCCTGGGACAACTTTGGAACTGCTTCCTCCACGTCCTGGGACAACTCGGGAACTGCTCCTCCACATCCTGGGACAACTCCGGGAACTGCTTACTCCACATCCTCGGACAACTCCGGAACTGCTTCCTCCACATCCTGCTGGTGTCCCCCTTGGCCAGCTGGGACGCGGCTGCTGGTGTCCTCCCTGGCCAGCTGGGACGCGGCTGCTGGTGTCCCCCCTGGCCAGCTGGGACACGGCAGCTGGTGGCGGTGTCCCCCCTGGCCAGCTGGGACGCGGCGCTGGTAGCGGTGTCCCTTGGCCAGCTGGACGCGCTGCTGGTGTCCCCCCTGGCCAGCTGGGACACGGCAGCTGGTGGCGGTGTCCCCTGGCCAGCTGGATGCAGCTGCTGGTGTCCCCCCTGTCCAGCTGGGAAGCGACGGCTGGTGTCGGTGTCCCCCCTGGCCAGCTGGGACGGGCATCAGACACCTGAATGCCTGCACCACTGACAGTGGGAGTGACTCGGTCTAAAAAACAATAAAGTCCCTTCATTTTGAGTAATTCCGGTTAAGTAGTATAGCGCAACCCGGCTATCCTCTTCTTCCTTGATTTGAGTGTATATGTATATGTATGTATATGTATGGTGTGAGCTAGCAGCGGCCGTCTCCCCCCTGGCCAGCTGGGACGTGGCAGCTGATGGCGGTGTCCCCCCTGGCCAGCTGGCATGCGGTGGCTGGGTGGCGGTGTCCCCCCTGGCCAGCTGGAAACGGCGACTGGTGGCGATGTCCCCCCTGGCCAGCTGGGAAGCTGCAGCTGGGGGCGGTGTCACCTCTGACCAGCTGGGACGTGGCTGCTAGTGTCCCCCCTGGCCAGCTGAGACGCGGCGGCTGGTGGCGGTGTCCCCCCTGGCCAGCTGGGATGTGGCGGATGGTGGTGGTGTCTCCCCTGGCCAGCTGGGATGCGGCTGCTGGTGTCCCCCCTGGCCAGCTGTGACGCGGCTGGTGGCGGTGTCCCCACTGGCCAGCTGGGACGCGGCGGCTGGTGGCGGTGTCCCCCCTGGCCAGCTGGGACGTGATGGCTGGTGGCGGTGTCCCCCCTGGCCAGCCGGGATGCGGCTGCTGGTGTCCACCCTGGCCAGCTGGGATGCAGCGGCTGGTGGCGGTGTCCCCCCTGGCCAGCTGTGAAGCGGCGGCTGGTGGCGATGTCCCCCTGGCCAGCTGGGACGGGCATCAGACACCTGAATGCCCGCACCACTGACAGTGGGAGTGACCCAGGGTCTAAAAAACAACAAAGTCCCTTCATTTTGAGTAATTCCGGTTAAGTAGTATAGCGCAACCCGGCTATCCTTCCTTGATTTGAGTGTATATGTATATGTGTGTATATGTATGGCGTGAGCTAGCAGCGGCCGTCTCCCCTTTGGCCAGCTGGGACGCGGTGGCTGGTGGTGGTGCCCCCCCTGGCCAGCTGGGACAAGGCGGCTGTTGGCGGTGTCCCCCCTGGCTAGCTGGGACGGGCATCAGACAAAGTTTGTTTACCTTTTTCCGGACACCTGGATGCCCGCAACCCCTATTCCGGACACCTGGATGCCCGCAACCCCTATTCCGGACACCTGGATGCCCGTACCTCTGACTGTGGAAGTGACCCAGGGTCTAAAAAACTACAAAGTCCCTTTATTTTGAGTAATTCCTGTTAAATAGTATCATATAGTGTAGCTTGCAAAAACTTATAACACTTTTTTTTTTTTTAAGACATACTAGCTAGAATCAGTAGGTGCAGTTGCACAGGTCCACTAGCTAAGGCTGGCTTCACACTTGCAGACCCCTCCGCAGCGTCCTGCAGAAGGGATCCGCAAGCTGACCGCAGCCCCTATGTTTATAATGGGAACGCACGGTGCTGCGCAGGTCTGCGCATGACCGTGCGCTCCCATTCACTGCAATATGTGATTTGTAGGCAGGCAGATGCCCGCACACAAATCACTCACTCTCGTCCGCACCAGGAACGCAACCATGTCGCGTTCAGGGTGCAGACGAGATAGTGTGATTTGTGCGCGGGCATCCGCCTGCCTACAAATCACATATTGCAGTGAATGGGAGCGCACGGTCATGCGCAGACCTGCGCAGCAGCGTGCGTTCCCATAATAAACATAGGTGCTGGCGGTGGCTGCAGTCAGCTTGTGGAATCTCTCCGCAGGACGCTGTGGAGGGGTCCGCAAGTGTGAAGCCAGCCTAAGTGAGGAGCTTGCAAACCAGCTGCCTTGTATTTGTTTCTTATCTGTAGTCTAGCTAATTAGAGGAGGAGCCGACTTGGTAGATGTAAATTTTGTTCCATCTCAGCAAGTGGGGGTGCTCAGCAGCCTCTAATAAGGAGTGAGTCATCTGCACCTACCTGAAGGTACAAAAGGTACAAAGGGAGTTTAAAGTAAATTATACTGATTTCTACACTAAAGGCCCTGGCTCACCTAACGATATCGTTAGAGAGATCGTTGTAACTGTGACGTTAAGGCCCCATCACACGTCAATGTCATCAGTGATCTGATCACTGGCGACATTGAAGGCTGATCCCTGGTGAGCTGTCACACAGGCACCAGCGACATCGAGGAAATGATTTAAATATCGTTTCCACGATGTCTGCAGGCTGGTATCCAGGGTAAACTGTGGGTAACTAGGCAGCATGTGCTGCCTAGATACCTCATGTACACCTTGGTTACCAGCCTTCTCTGCTCACCGGCTGGTATCCAAGGTACATAGCGGGTAACTAGGGTCCCTGGACTGGACCGAAAACCTGGCGACCATCAACCAGCGATGTATCGCTGGTTAATGCGCCCTGTCACGCACATCAATATCGCTGCAACGTCACGTGCAGCAGCGATATTGCACGCGATATTGACGCGTATGACGACCCCTTTACAACGGTCTCTGCAGCGATGTCGTTATGTGTGACACTTAGCGGCGATCAGGCCCCTGCTGTGAGGTCGCTGATCGCTGAGGGTCATTTTTTGATCGTTGGTTTCCCCGCTGGTCAGCACGCATCGCTGCGTGTAACAGCGAGAAACCAGCGATCAGTGACCTCACTGGCTGGTAACCATGGTAAACACTGGGTAACTAGGCAGCGCGCGCTGTCTGGATACCCGCTGTTTATCATAGTTACCAGCGTCCTCACTGCTTTCAGACAGCGCTTAGCAGGGAGGACTCTGCTAACATCGCCTTCAGCGATGTGGGAGGTGGCTACAGGTCCCTGATCGCTGGGGAGATCTGCCTGTTTGACAGCTTCCCAGCGACCAGGTAATGACGCTCCAGCGATCTCGGCAGGTCGTTATCGCTGTCGGGATCGCTGGAGTGGTCATTGTGTGAGACAAGGCCTTAACTAATTTTAGAAATGGACATTGTCTAATTATATGAATGACTAGATGGTGGCCCGATTCTAACGCACCGGGTATTCTAGAATATGTATGTAGTTGACAGACTGTGACTGACAGACCTTGTTCAGTCAACGTGAGTGAACTACATTGTATACATCTATTATATAATCGCGAATCGGAAAAGCGCCCCTTCGCGCGCACTTTCCGATGTCGTCATGTGGATACGAATTTAACATTGGGCGCGAAGCGCCCAATGCTGCGCGAGCAATGGCCGCGAGGCCATTGCGAGTCGCTGCCTGAGCCGCAAATCGCTACCCGGGGGCCATGGAGCGGAGGCGGCACTGCCGCCTCCGCTCCCCGCTACCCACAATTCGCCACCCCCCGACCCTATGTCCGCACAGCCCGCCCCCTATGTCCGCACAGCCCGCCCCCTATGTCCGCACAGCCCGACCCCTATGTCCGCACAGCCCGACCCCTATGTCCGCACAGCCCGCCCCCTATGTCCGCACAGCCCACCCCCTATGTCCGCACAGCCCGCCCCCTATGTCCGCACAGCCCGCCCCCTATGTCCGCACAGCCCGACCCCTATGTCCGCACAGCCCGACCCCTATGTCCGCACAGCCCGACCCCTATGTCCGCACAGCCCGACCCCTATGTCCGCACAGCCCGACCCCTATGTCCGCACAGCCCGACCCCATGTCCGCACAGCCCACCCCGCAAAAACACAACCCCCACTAATGTCCACACAGCCCCCCCATGTCCGCACATACTTACATGTCTTCTTTGTCATCTGATCCTCCGTCCGGCCAGCCGTCCTCTTCCTCAGGCCCCTGGGGTCTTCTCTCTTCTTTCCGCCATCTCCGCCTCTTCGTCCGGCCTCGGGGATCTTCTGTCTTCTTTTCGCTAACTTCCACCTCCGACATCCTCTTCCTTCTCATTAAGATAGAATGGACGAAAAATCCCCCATTCTACCTTAATGAGATCTGAGGCCCTCTTCTGATTGGTCGCTGTATACTGCCCTCAGCCAATCAGAAGAGCCCCTCAAAACTGAGACGCAGTTCTCATTCAGGTCCGCCTTTTTTTCCCCATTGACATACATTACCGGTGTGTCGACGATTTTATGGCCGCCCACCTGGTTCTATTTGTCGGCCCTAAAATCGCGGACACACCGCTAATGCATCTCTATGGGCAGTCAGCCCGATTTCGGATTGAACGCCGACCAATCAGAATTCGAGCTGACTGCCCATAGACATGCATTAGCGGTGTGTCCGCGATTTTAGGGCCGACAAATAGAACCAGGTGGCCGGCCATAAAATTGCCGACACACCGGTAATGTATGTCAATGGGGAAAAAAAAAGGCGGACCTGAATGAGAACTGCGTCTCACTCTGACTTAAAAAAATAAATAAATTTAATAATAAAAATAATAATTAAAAAATAATTTAAAAATAATAAAAAATTAAATTAAAAATAATAAATAATTAAATAAAAATAATAATTAAAAAAAAAAAAAATGGGGACCTGAATGAGAACTGTGTCTCACTCTCACTTAAAAAATAAAATAAATTAAATAATAAAAAAAATAATTTAAAAATAATTTAAAAATAATAAAAAATTAAATTAAAAATAATAAATAATTAAATAAAAATAATAATTAAAAAAAAAAAAATGCGGACCTGAATGAGAACTGTGTCTCACTCTCACTTAAAAAAATAAATAAATTAAATAATAAAAAAAATAATTTAAAAATAATTAAAAAATAATAAAAAAATAAATAAAAAATATTAAATAATTAAATAAAAATAATAATTAAAAAAAAAAAAAAATGCGGACCTGAATGAGAACTGTGTCTCACTCTCACTTAAAAAAATAAATAAATTAAATAATAAAAAAAATAATTTAAAAATAATTAAAAAATAATAAAAAAATAAATAAAAAATATTAAATAATTAAATAAAAATAATAATAAAAAAAAAAGCGGACCTGAATGAGAACTGTGTCTCACTCTCACTTAAAAAAATAAATAAATTAAATAATAAAAAAAATAATTTAAAAATAATTAAAAAATAATAAAAAAATAAATAAAAAATATTAAATAATTAAATAAAAATAATAATAATAAAAAAAAAAAAATGCGGACCTGAATGAGAACTGTCTCTCACTCTCACTTAAAAAAATAAATAAATTAAATAATATAAAAAATAATTTAAAAATAATTAAAAAATAATAAAAAAATAAATTAAAAATATTAAATAATTAAATAAAAATAATAATAAAAAAATTAAATATATGCTAATTATATCAACCCTTTTCAGCGGACCTGAAAGAGAACTGGGTCTCAGCCTAAATAATAAATTTAATAATAAAAAAAATAATTAAAATATAATAAAAAAATAAATAAAAAATAATAAATAATTTAATAAAAAATAATAATTAAAAAATAAAATGCTAATAATAATGATATTACTGCTAATAATAATTCTATTAATGCTATTATTAATGCTAATAATGCTATTATTAATGCTATTAATGCTAATAATAATGTTATTAATGCTATTAATAATGCTATTAATGCTATTAATTATGCTATTAATGCTAATATTTATCCTATTAATGCTATTAATGCTAATAATAATGCTATTAATGCTATTAATAATGTTATTAATGCTATTATTAATGCTAATAATGCTATTATTAATGCTATTAATGCTAATAATAATGTTATTAATGCTATTAATAATGTTATTAATGCTATTAATTATGCTATTAATGCTAATATTTATCCTATTAATGCTATTAATGCTAATAATAATGCTATTAATGCTATTAATAATGCTATTAATGCTATTAATTATGCTATTAATGCTATTAATGCTAATATTTATTCTATTCATGGTATTTTTAATGCTATTAATGCTAATAATAATGCTATTAATGCTATTAATGCTAATAATAATGCTATTAATGCTATTAATAATGTTATTAATGCTATTATTAATGCTAATAATGCTATTATTAATGCTATTAATGCTAATAATAATGTTATTAATGCTATTAATAATGCTATTAATGCTATTAATTATGTTATTAATGCTAATATTTCTCCTATTAATGCTATTAATGCTAATAATAATGCTATTAATGCTATTAATAATGCTATTAATCTTTTTAATGCTATTAATTATGCTATTAATGCTATTAATGCTAATATTTATCCTATTCATGGTATTATTAATGCTATTAATGCTAATAATAATGCTATTAATGCAATTAATGCTAATAATAATGCTATTAATGCTATTAATAATGTTATTAATGCTATTATTAATGCTAATAATGCTATTATTAATGCTATTAATGCTAATATTAATGCTATTAATGCTATTAATAATGCTATTAATGCTATTAATTATGCTATTAATGCTATTAATGCTAATATTTATCCTATTAATGCTATTAATTATGCTATTATTGCTATTAATGCTAATATTTATCCTATTCATGGTATTATTAATACTATTAATGCTAATAATAATGCTATTAATGCTATTAATGCTAATAATAATGCTATTAATAATGTTATTAATGCTATTATTAATGCCAATAATGCTAATAATAATGTTATTAATGCTATTAATAATGCTATTAATGCTATTAATTATGCTATTAATGCTAATATTTATCCTATTAATGGCATTATTAATGCTATTAATGCTAATAATAATGCTATTAATGCTAATAATAATGCTATTAATGCTATTAATAATGTTATTAATGCTATTATTAATGCTAATAATGCCATTATTAATGCTAATAATGCCATTATTAATGCTAATAATGCTAATAATAATGCTATTAATGCTATTAATAATGCTATTAATGCTAATAATTATGCTATTAATGCTATTAATAATGCTATTAATGCTAATAATAATCCTATTAATGCTAATAATAATGTTATTAATGCTATTATTAATGCTAATAATGCTATTATTAATGCTATTAATGCTAATAATAATGCTATTAATGCTATTCATAATGTTATTAATGCTATTATTAATGCTAATAATGCTATTATTAATGCTATTAATGCTAATAATAATGCTATTAATGCTATTAATAATGCTATTAATGCTATTAATTATGCTATTAATGCTAATGTTTATCCTATTCATGTTATTATTAATGCTATTAATGCTAATAATAATGCTATTAATGCTATTAATGCTAATAATAATGCTATTAATGCTAATAATGCTGTTATTAATGCT
The DNA here is from genome assembly GCA_033576535.1 of Allobates femoralis. Classification (NCBI taxonomy): domain Eukaryota; kingdom Metazoa; phylum Chordata; class Amphibia; order Anura; family Aromobatidae; genus Allobates; species Allobates femoralis. The sequence goes on from JARQOC010000003.1 coordinate 411,470,702, forward strand.
ATTAATGATAATAATAATGCTATTAATGCTATTAATAATGCTATTAATTATGCTATTATTGCTATTAATGCTAATATTTATCCTATTCATGGTATTATTAATGCTATTAATGCTAATAATAATGCTATTAATGCTATTAATGCTAATAATAATGCTATTAATGCTATTAATAATGCTATTAATGCTATTAATTATGCTATTAATGCTAATATTTATCCTATTAATGCTATTAATGCTAATAATAATGCTATTAATAATGCTATTAATGCTATTAATTATGCTATTAATGCTATTAATGCTAATATTTATCCTATTAATGGCATTATTAATGCTATTAATGCTAATAATAATGCTATTAATGCTAAAAATAATGCTATTAATGCTATTAATAATGTTATTAATGCTATTATTAATGCTAATAATGCCATTATTAATGCTAATAATAATGCTATTAATGCTATTAATAATGCTATTAATGCTATTAATTATGCTATTAATGCTATTAATGCTAATATGTATCCTATTAATGCTATTAATAATGCTATTAATGCTAATAATAATGCTATTAATGCTATTAATAATGTTATTAATGCTAATATGTATCCTATTAATGCTATTAATAATGCTATTAATGCTAATAATAATGCTATTAATGCTATTAATAATGTTATTAATGCTATTATTAATGCTAATAATGCTATTATTAATGCTATTAATGCTAATAATAATTCTATTAATGCTATTCATAATGTTATTAATGCTATTATTAATGCTAATAATGCTATTATTAATGCTATTAATGCTAATAATAATGCTATTAATGCTATTAATACTGTTATTAATGCTCATAATACTGCTAATAATGCTATTAATACTGCTATTACTGCTAATAATAATGCTATGGCTTATATTATTGCTATTGATGATGCGATTATTATTTAAAAATCTTTAAAAAAACAATAAACATATTTTAGATACCCGATGCATTTGGCTAACAGCTATAACTACTATAATCAAATTAATGCACGTTCTAGAATCCCGATGCATTTGCATCGGGCTCACAGCTAGTATATATATATATATATATATAATATATATATATCATGGTCAAAAGTATTGACACCCCTGCAATTCTGTCAGATAATACTCAGTTTCTTCCTGAAAATGATTGCAATCACAAATTCTTTGGTATTATTATCTTCATTTAATTTGTCTTCAATGAAAAAAACACAAAAAGATTTGCCCTAAAGCCAAATTGGATATAATTCCACACCAAACATAAAAAGAGGGTGGACAAAAGTATTGGCACCCTAAGAAAAATCATGTGATACTTCTCTAATTTGTGTGATTAACAGCACCTGTAACTTACCTGTGGCACCTAACAGGTGTTGACAATAACTAAATCACACTTGCAGCCAGTTGACATGGATTAAAGTTGACTCAACCTCTGTCCTGTGTCCTTGTGTGTACCACATTGAGCATGGAGAAAAGAAAGAAGACCAAAGAACTGTCTGAGGACTTGAGAAACCAAATTGTGAGGAATCATGAGCAATCTCAAGGCTACAAGTCCATCTCCAAAGACCTGAATGATCCTGTGCCTACCGTGCGCAGTGTCATCAAGAAGTTTAAAGCCCATGGCACTGTGGCTAACTTCCCTAGATGTGGACGGAAAAGAAAAATTGACGAGAGATTTCAACGCAAGATTGGGATGTGGATAAAGAACCTCAACTAACATCCAAACAAATTCAAGCTGCCCTGCAGTCCGAGGGTACTACAGTGTCAACCCGTACTATCCGTCGGCGTCTGAATGAAAAGGGACTGTATAGTAGGAGACCCAGGACATTCTAGAAAAAAAAGCCAGGCTGGAGTTTGCCAAAACTTACCTGAGAAAGCCTAAAACGTTTTGGAAGAATTTCTCTCTTTTTGGGCAAAGGCATCAACATAGAATTTACAGGAGAAAAAAAGAGGCATTCAAAGAAAAGAACACGTCCCTACAGTCAAACATGGCGGAGGTTCCCTGATGTTTCGGGGTTGCTTTGCTGCCTCTGGACTGGACTGCTTGACCGTGTGCATGGCATTATGAAGTCTGAAGACTACCAACAAATTTTGCAGCATAATGTAGGGCCCAGTGTGAGAAAGCTGGGTCTCCCTCAGAGCTCATGGGTCTTCCAGCAGGACAATGACCGAAGACACACTTCAAAAAGCACTAGAAAATGGTTTGAGAGAAAGCACTGGAGACTTCTAAGGTGGCCAGCAATGAGTCCAGACCTGAATCCCATAGAACACATGTGGAGAGATCTAAAAATGGCAGTTTGGAGAAGTCACCCTTCAAATATCAGGGACCTGGAGCAGTTTGCCAAAGAAGAATGGTCTACAATTCCAGCAGAGCATTGTAAGAAACTCATGATGGTTACCGGAAGCGGTTGATCGCAGTTATTTTGGCTAAAGGTTGTGCAACCAAGTATTAGGCTGAGGGTGCCAATACTTTTGTCCAGCCCATTTTTGGAGTTTTGTGTGAAATGATCAATGTTTTGCTTTTTGATTCATTCTCTTTTGTGTTTTTTCATTGAAGACAAATTAAATAAAGATAATACCAAAGAATTAGGGATTGCAATCATTTTCAGGAAGAAACTGAGTATTATCTGACAGAATTGCAGGGGTGTCAATACTTTTGGCCAACACTGTAAACATATATATAGCAGCGCTATGGTAAATGGTGGTACATTACAGCACATGTATAGCAGCACTATAGTATATGGCGGTACATTAAAGTACATGTATAGCAGCACTATAGTATAGGGCGGTACATTACAGACATGTATAGCAGCACTATAGTATATGGCGGTACATTACATTACATGTATAGCAGTGCTATGGTTTATGGCGGTGCATTACATTACATGCATAGCAGCGCTATGGTATATGGCGGTACATTACAGCACATGTATAGCAGCACTATAGTATAGGGCGTACATTATAGTACATGTATAGCAGCACTATGTATATGGCGATACTCCGCTCCCCGCGGCCCCCCGCTCTCATCCTGCAATCCTGGCCCCCGGTCCTCCACAGTAAAAGTAAAAATAAAAAAATCCTCAGTGAGGATACTCACCTGTCCGCCGGCTCACTTCACCTCCTTCTTCTAGGTCCTACAGGCTTTAGGACCTGTCGTTGCCTGGGAAACCGATCGGGGGAAGGGGGGCAGGTTTGTGTCGGGGGGGCAGGATTGTGTTGGGGGAGCAGGATGGAGCGAGCAGGGCAGGATGGAGCCGGCGGGGCAGGATGGTGGCAGGGGGGATCAGGATGGTGGTGGGGGGATCAGGATGGTGGTGGAGGGGAAGATGGAGCGAGTGGGCAGGGTGGAGCGGGCGGGGCAGTATGGAGCCGCCGGGGCAGGATGTTGGCGAGCCGGGCAGGATGGAGCCGGTGGGGCAGGATAGGTGGCGGGGAGGGGGGGGGGCAGGATGGTGGCGGGGCGGGCTGGATGGTGGTGGGGGGTAGGATGGTGTGGGGGTGCAGGATGGAGCCGGTGGGGCAGGATGGATGCAGAGGGGCCAGATGGATTGGGGGGGTTTCAGGATGGTGGTGGGCGGCAGGATGGAGCCGGCGGGGGCCAGGATGGAGCCGGCGGGGCAGGATGGTGGTGGGGGACAGGATGGAGGTGGCGGGGCAGGATGGTGGTGGGAGGCAGGATGGAGCCAGCGGGGCAGGATGGTGGTGGGGGTGCAGCATGGAGCAGGCGGGGCAGGATGGTGGTGGGGGTGCAGGATGGAGCCAGCGGGGCAGGATGGTGGTTAACCTCTTCCTGGGTAACTCCGATCTCCTGTGTTAACCGCTCTCCTCTCTCCCGCTTCACCCTGTGTTAACCTCTTCCTGCTCCCACTTCTCCCCTGTGTTAACCCCCTTCTCCCCTGCTCTCCCCGCTCCTCTGACCCTGTGTTAACCTCTTCTCCCTGTTACCCCTCTTCTCCCCTGTGTTAACCCTTCTATTCCCCTGCTCTCCCTCTTTCTCCCTCTTCTCCCTTGTTAACCCCTCTTCTCCCCTGTGTTAACCCTCTTCTCCCCTGTGTTAACCCCTCTTCTCCCCTGTGTTAACCCTTCTTATTCCCTGCTTCCCCTCTTCTCCCGCTTCTCCTGTGTTTCTTCCCCGTTCTCTTCTCCCCTGGTGCTCCCCGCTTGTCCCCTCTCCTCCGGAATAAAAAATAATAAACAATCTATTCTCACCTGTTCACGATTCCCCCGGCGTCTCCAGCTGTATCTTCTGATCCTAGGACCTGGCGTGATGTCACAGTCACATGACCGCGGTAACCGGTGAAAGTGACTGACATCACGCCAGGTCCTAGAGGCAGGATGTGAAGCGAGTCGGCGGAGGGTAAGTATCCTCACTGAGGGTCTTTTTAATTTTTATTATCACCATGGGGGAGCGGGGGAAGGGGGGCTGCGGGGGTGCGGGAGCGGAGGGGCAGAGGGAGGGGGACCGCAGGGAGCGGCAGGAGTAGCGGAGGGGGGCAGGAGGAGCGAGGGGGCAGGAAGAGCGAGGGGTCCGCGGGGAGCTGGCAGGAGTACCGGAGGGGGGCAGGAGGAGCGGAGGGGGGCAGGAGGAGTGGGGGGCCATGGGGAGTGGCAGGAGGAGTGGAGCGGCGCAGGAAGAGTGTGTGTGGGGCCGCAGCTTGTACAGATGGCGGGATTGGGGCTTTGGAAACCCAGCTCCCAGCAACGGGCGGCCATATTGAACACCCAGAGTGGGTGTACAGGCTACTTCAGCCAGGATGTGACGTAGCATACCGTTACATCCTGACGGAAGTAGCCTTAGGGTTTTATTATAATAGATACTTAAATTAGATCTATTGATTTTTTTTTGTATTTACAGGTAAGTACCTTGTTGTGCTGGCTTAAGCTTCCTGCATTTCTTCCCATAATCGTAGGACCAGAGTGATGGCAAATGTTTTGTTTATTTTATTAATAAAAGTAATAATATGTATACAGATGGTTTATGCTTGTGTTTTTAAAATGAGGAGTGCCATGAGAGTAATCCTAATCTGACTGGTGATGTATAATAAATATTATATATATAATATAATATAATTATATATACATGTTATTACTGCTGGTGGTGGTATCCCCCCTATATTATATATAATATATTATATATAATACATTATATTATCTTATATATTTATATTACGGGAAATTAATTTCCCTTTTTTTTTTTTTTTCTTCAGTAAGATAACAAAGCATTGTGGAGACGCGGCTCTCCAGCCTACATGATAATGTGTCCAGCCCAGGCCTTGGGGGTACTCGGATCACTCAGGCGCTGTCTGAAGGGGAAGTCACAGGAAGTGGTGCCTGAGGCCGTGAGCCTGGGGGATGCAGATGAAAAATGAGTAGCAAGAAAAATAATAAAAAGTTTTTTCAAGTCGTGACGCCACCTGTAGGTTCCGGTGATGGCACCGGCGCTGCTGGGGCCACCGGGGTGATGGGCGGCAGCAAGGTGGAACCGCTCCCTACAGGTCCCCGGGGCTGTAGGTAGTAGCAGGAGTAATAGGGCAGAACAGTCGTTTCTGTGCAAGGTGAAAGTAGGGGAGCATGGACGGTGTGGTGCAGATGGAAGGAGGGACACGCACACATAAAAATCTTTTGGTACCTTTACTGGTGTTCTGTACGGGTACACTCTCCAGAATTGAGGGAAACACTTCGGGATCTCCACAGCGAGTAGGGTTGTAGGCTTCCTTGTTTCAGTTCCTCTGTTCAGGGTCTGGCAGGCTTGAAACCTAACTGGACCTTCACTTCTCTCTCCACACCCGGGTTGCTGCACTGAGGGCGCTCTTTTGGATCCCGCTAAACATTGTCATGGTCCCTGGCTCTCAACTGTTCGTGCTGCGGGCGTCCTGGAAGCTAAACCTCCTTGTGGTGATGGATTTTCTGCAGGGCCTATTCTCTCTGTCCCTGCAGCTCGGACCCAGTGACCGGAACTCTGATGGGGTGAATCGGTATGACTTCTCTGCCCCCTGTTGTAGCATGTTTTCTCTCCTCTGCCTTCGACCCCTACTCTGCGGGTCTACCACTGTCTCAGGTGGTAACTGGTATGGGCCTAGCACGGTCCAGTACCAGCTCAGTTCACTAAGTCTTCACAGTTCTCTAGTGACTGCACACTCTGCTCTTTCCCTCCAGAACCTGTTTTTATACAGAGGACAAGGCTGAGGTGTGCGTATAATATTGGGGCCCAATGCTATCACAATGGTGGTGGGCTCTGTGGTGCTGGGGGTGGCAGCTGTCTCTCTGGTCACACACACTGCTGTTCCTCTCTCCCCCCATAGGTCACACGAACCACTCATCCGCTCTTCCTCCATGCTCATAGTCCTTTAATTTATTGGACACTGTGATGCCCAAGTACTTAAAATTTGTTACAACCGCACCTGTGTGACATTTGTCATGGCTGAATCTAAAGGGAGAGCCGCAGATTTTCCCCAATTGATAACTAACCCAGAGACAGCCCGAACGACGTAAGGAGCGACATCATGCTCTTAATGACCTATGAGAGTCCGCTAGGAACATAAGTAGTAAACAAAGAGAAAAAAGGGATAGCTGATGAATTGAAACCACACGTTTGCAGGTGAAGAATTGTGATCTTTTATTTTGCCACACAGTGTAGACACTTAAAAACCACCGTTTCGGCCTGTTTTGGCCTTTTTCAAGGTGCTATATACAGAAACAAGTTCATAACACAGAATTAATACAAAATACAAGCATCTTTTGCATCATCAGGTGCCCGTGATTGTGGTGCACAGTCTTTAAATATATCCCCGGCACACAATAAAAGAAGAGAGATGATTATCCTTTTTGTGTTTTTTATTTTTGAAGGTGAAAAACAGGTTGTATCACACAACGTTTCGGCTCAGTTGAGCCTTTCTCAAGTGAGTCTTCTGTATATATAGAAAGGGGGTTTGTGGTTCAGTTCCACATGAGCAACTGCTCAAGCCAGTACCCTGTTTGAGTTACTCAGCATATGACTCCGTCTTGGGTCTGGGTGGATGGACAGGAGCCTTGTGTGTGCAACCGGGTGTCGGGGGACCAAAGTGTTAATTGAATTTGGGAAAAGGGGAACATAGGTACCCTATCTTTAAAACTATCTCAATAGAGTGAGTAAAAAAAATGAATAGGTGCAAAATCTCTGATTTGGGGTTATATTTACCAGTGTTAGTACTGGTGGTTTGTAACAAACAAGAATCTGCAACTTCTTGCCCAGGATTTGGGATGGCTTTAAGGAGAGGTCAGACACAGAAAAAAATGTAAATTTCTTTTCTAAGGTAGGAAGAAAGATAATGTAAGAAAAAAGAAAGCTACATCCTGGTGCACAGAAATGAAAAATATATACTCGTATATGTTCTTAGTCTCAGAAAGCCCATCCTTAAAAGGAAAAGGTGAAAAAAGAACAATGGAAAGAGTCCATGTGAATACAGATATGGGGGAAGAATAGGAATTCAGAAATATAAGTTGCGTACCATGAGGGAACCAGTACAGATTACTAGTATATCAATAGGAAATCTGAAGTGCTTCTATAAAAAGGAGAAACAACCAGGTAATTGGCATTATAGTATACAACCTCAGGACCTGAAAAAGAGATAGTGGTAGAGTTTTACCTCCGGAACCAACCACTAGGAGAAATATATGACTAGTGGTGTTTTCAACAAAAAAAAAGGTACAGGGAGAAAGGGGTTAAACAAGAAACAAAAAAGCAAGAAAGCAAGTCACAGTGGGGAATTTGTAATAGGAGTGGTTACTACCTGATACTAAATGACACAAGGCTCGGTGATAGCACAGTGACCTATGGGAATAAACATTACCATGTAGTAAAGGCAGCTTATTAAGGAGAAATGACGGGTGCCTTTGGGTTGGGTTTACCTTGTGGCTGATTGTCTTGTGCTCTGGCGGTGCTGTGCGGCGTCTGTGTTTTGGATGCCGCTAGTTGAAGGAAAAGGGACGTTACCGTTTGGCATCATTTCCGGTCTATGGACAGCAAGGAAATGCGCTGACGCAAGCGGCGCATGCGCAGTGTGTTTATGGGTTTCTGTGCATGTGGAGCACCCACTCAAGCACGTAGAGCCTTCTATACACTAATTACTATTTTTGAGAGCAAACGCGTACTCATAGGTGTTGTGACACGCAATTTTCTCAGCTAGATGTTCTATAGTAGGGGGAAGAGGATCTCTCTAATGAGCTGCAATGATGATATTTTTTGCTGTGAGAAGAATGTGGGCGATAATGGGTCTATATTTGTTTGGAACATAGTTTTTAAGCAAAAAATTATCTAAATAAAAAAAAAAATATTAATTGTCTAGCCAATCTAATTCCCACCCTTCTGCAAAATCATATTTTTGGACACCGTAATGAAAGATTTCTGTTCCTGGCTTTAGATCTTCCTTTGCAAAAAATAGAATTGTCGGTGACACATCTCCATATGACCAAACCTTTGGGGTAAGATTAAAGTGGCTGGGCTGATGATTGATGATCCTTCCAAAAGTGGACTTCATATCTGGATGGCAATTGCAAGGCACTTTGGAGCCATCAATGCATAATCGCCGGCCTTTGTGTTTAAAAAAAAGTACATGTATGATTTTCCGGTCAGCATGTTTTGCAGCTTTTCACCACTTTGATGGTTCATAAGTTCCCCGTGATAGTCACATATCACTTCACCCTTTTTAAAAGACTGATGGTCTTCACGGTATGTCCACCTTTGCCAATATCTTCTGTTATAATTAGTCCCTTCCATTTTTGTGTTAACACAAGCTCTTTGATCTCCTCATCTTTAAAATTGGGCTTGTGCCTTTGCTCATGGGGTTTCCAATCGCGTTGCACTTCTCTTATTTCTGGAACATTTGTGTCCCATCCCCGTTCTTTTGCATACTTCGACAATGCTTTTTTGTTGGGGGCTATCCTGAAATATTCTAAATACGAAAAAAAAAAAAAAAGAAATTTAGAATAATCAGCACACATATTTTCTATATATGCATAGGCCTGGATCAGTGCCATCTACTGTAGATAGATTGGAATGGGGGGGTGTAAACTTGAAAAACTTACCAGCAGCATCTGTTGATCTTAATTTTTTCTGATTGAAGAGCCATTTCTTTTACAGAAATTTTGCCTGCTCCCGATTTACTTTTCTACATTCTCTTATTGTAGGTGGAGAACGGTATATTGCTACTGGCTGCATAGCTGTCAGCTTATGGAACAACAAACTGCGTGGATACACAGTTTCCTCATCACTGCTTTGTTCCTCTTGTTCCTCTTCCCTGTGGCCCTCTGTGCTCGACCCTTCACTGCTGTCCGATCCCTGTGCAGCGCTGGTCCTTGGCCTCTTGGAGACACTTTCTCTGTGAAGTCAAAATAAGAGAAGGTATGTTAAAAGGTTTTTCAAGGACTTTTATGATTTGAGCTTTTTAAATGCCTCTATTGTTTCTCTTGACATTGTCATATATTGTATTTTCAAAATTAGCTCGGGAAACACCAGGGAAATCACTGGAATGAAAAAGACCATTGAATTGAAATAGTCATTGCTCAAATCTGACGCTATGGAAGGTGGTTGGTGGGGATGATTGTGTGGGTGCTTTCACACTGGCGGTCCATCCTGATCAGGATTTGTGCAGAGGCATCTGCATCAGGATATTCTCCGCATCCTGATGCAAACGCATGTCTCAAAATCCTGATCAGGATGTGGTTTGAATGTGAAGTTCTGACCTCTGGGGCAGAGGAGATTGGAGGGAGAATAGAGGATAGATGGGAGAAAGAAGAAGACATACTGGCCAATGTAAAAAAATAAATATGTGGGACAAAAAAAAAAAAAAAAAAAGAGAGAGAACTTTTTCTCTCTCTTATCTCTGGGCATGCTTAGTGTCAAATCCACCTGCACTGTGAACGCAGGCATCCTGATGACAGTACGTCTACATTGACTTTCACATGTTGCTGTGACACACTGCACCGGATCAGGATTCCTGCAGATATTTCAAGCACTCCAAAATCGCAACAAGTTGCGTTTTGGGAGGTCATGAAAACAACGCACCCATCTGCATCCTGATCAGGATGTGTTCCTATGTTGAGTATAGGGAGAAGATCTGCATCAGGATTGCTATGCATACAAACGCACACCACTCAAATGCAGATGTAAAACCAGCCTCACTTAGGACCCTTACCCAGATGTTTCTCCTTCCTCGTTTTCCTCCATTTTCACCAATAGTTTCATTCCTTCAACTAGTTCTGTCAAGACAATCTGGTGATTGAGGGTCTCATAGAACGAGTGTCCTTTGGCATCTCATCTGCCCAATACTTATATGCAGAAATCGCCTTTTGGTACGTCATAACGGGCAGCTTGAACCTGAGAAGAAAGGGATTGTTAGTATGGGCAAAGGCCCCTTTAAATGCAGAGATATTTGTTCAAAGATTGGTCAGCAGATCTCTGATGGCTGTGAAATCATAGATGTATTGTTTCATTTGTACCCAGCCACAAACCTGGCACTGTATGTCCATGATTTCGCTGCAAACACTTTAAACAAGGAGGGTGGCTGTGGTTAACACTGCAGCCTTGCATCCTTGCAGATGTTGTTCTTCATGTGTTCAAATCCCACCAAGGACAACATCTACAAGGAGTTTGTATGCTTTCCCCATGTTTCCTCCCAGACTCCAAACACATACTGATAGGATGTTTACATTGTGAGCCCCAATGGGGACAGGGTTGCAAATGTATGTAAAACACTATGGAACTAATAGTGCTATATAAATAAATATTATTATTAGTGGGTAAAAGGCCACTAAGACTATATTGAAAATTCTTCATAAATTACACTGGGGAACAATTTGAAAAACATTTTCTGTTGAGTTAGGTTTCTGAGCTGATTTATACTAAAATTGGCATGCTGATTCCAAAAATGTAGTCAGTTTTTTTTTTAGCACGTCAAGTTTTTCCTCCACAACTTACCTGCCAGAGAAGCACAATTGCACTGATATCTGTAATAAGACTTGTTATCTGATTACAATTCGACTCATATAGAGCTACGTGGCAACTTGTAAAGGTACCGTCACACGCGGCAATTTTGCAAGCAATTTCACTGGCAATTTGCTGGTTGCAGTGAAATCATGGATACATGGTTCTGTTTTGTTGCTGTGTACAAATGGAATCATGTATCCATGATTTCACTGCAACCAGCAAATTGCCAGTGAAATTGCTTGCAAAATTGCCGCGTGTGACGGTACCTTAAGAGTAGTCACAACTGAGACAGTGTGGTGAGAGGTGTGTGCAGCTCCCAATACGTCATAATTATCAATATCTTGAAAAAAAAAACACTTTTTAGGCAAAGTAGTTTACATATTTTTGAGAAGACAATAATCCTATAGTTCAAAAACTTGACGTGATAGAGAAAAACTGAGATAATTTCTGGATTCAGCATCCAAAAATTAATTAAGAACAGTTGTCTGACCTAACTCCTAAAAAATTGTGTTCCCCAGTGTTATTCATACAATCTAAAGGAAAAATTATTAGTTGCCTACAGCAACTAAGCACAGATCAATTTTCATTTTACCTGAACAATTTAGGACATGGAAACTGTTCAGATTGGTTTCTATGGGCAGCAGACAGTTTGTGTATAATATCTATTATTATAATTAATAATATTATTTAATGTTATATATTTTGACTTTGCCTTATTTTAATAAATAAGGACCTGTGTTTCTCCCCCTTTCCACTTACTTTTTATGGAATGGCATCAGGTCTCCTGATGGATGTGTCAAACCTTGGCCAGATTGAGAAAGAAAAAAATTCCTCGACGGTGGTTTATTGCACTTTATCCAGTGCCGGCCGTATTTTTTCAAAATATGTTCTAAAAAGCTGCTAGAGTAAAACAATAAATTATGGATTTGATCTATGTAGAACAGTGAACTATATAGTCTTCATGTTTCTCCAAGGATTTCTAATGCCGACCTGTAGGTGTTAAAAAAAAAAAAAAAAAAAAAAAAAAATTACTTTCACACTTATTCATTCTTATGAATACTTTGTAATTTACGAAAGTTATCCAAGCAATGACACCTATACTTACCCCCTTTTCACGCCTTTACGTGTATTATGGAGTCCCTGTTCAATCTTTGTTAATTCCTCTAAAAAACGTTCTGTATTTGTATTTGTTTCCTCCTCATCCACGGTATCAGGGCAGTTGTCTCTCACAAAAATTACAAATTGGCGCACATTTCGTTTGTATTTTTGAATAGTACTCTCAGTATTTTGCTTTGTCAGTTCATCAAAATATGCCTTTGTCTTCCCAGGTTCGTTTAGAAAGTCCAGGGTGATTTCCTCCGGACTGACAAAATAAAAAAAATTTGGCAATGTTGTCTACCTGAAATTAAACACACATACATAAGGATTGTCTCTTTAAGGAGGATTCATCAACTACATGCAACCTGACAGCGTATCAAACTTACCTTTGCCTCAACAAAAATCTCTTTATGGGTCTCCTGTAAATATGTTTTAAACCTTGTCAGCATAGGGGACTTTAGATCATGTTTGTTTTACATCCCCACCTCCGACAGTTGTTTTCGCGGGTGAGACCTGAAATAGATGTAGACACACATATTGGGACACATAGTAGACAACTTTTTGCTCATAATTAGTGTCATATACCTGTATATCCAGTATCCTCTCTACATAATTTTCTATTGTATCAAGATGAGGGGCGTAACTACAATAGGTGCAGGTGTTACAATCGCACGTGGGCCCTGGTGGCTAGGGGGCCCCAAAAGTCCCTTTTGGCCTACAGAAAGACTAATGCTATTAAAGATTTGCAACAGTTGAGGGCTCTGGTGGCAGTTTTTGCATTGGGGCCCATGAGCTTTCAGTTAAGCCATTGATCAAGATCCTAAAGGGGCCGTCACATGCGTGAACATCGCATGCAATATTGCTGCTGCACGTGACGTTGCAGCGATATTGATGCGTGTGACAGGGCGCATCAACCAGCGATAAATCGCTGGTTGATGGTTGCCAGGTTTTTAGACTGGACCGAAAACCTGGCGATAGTCGCCCGGTGTACACGTAGCATCGCTGCGTGTGACACCAGGAGACGCGATAAGCCAGCTCCCAGCGCCTCTCAGCAAGTGCTGGGAGCTGGTATCCAGGGTAAACTGTGGGTATCTAGGCAGTGCGCGCTGCCTAGATTCCCGATGTATACCTTGGTTACCAGCCTGCTCCCGCTTACCGCAGCCTTGCAGCAGGAGCAAGACATTGTGAAAACGATATTTAAATCATTTCCACAATGTCGCTGGTCCACTGATCGCTGGTGAGTCTGCCTGTGTGATAGCTCACCAGCGATCAGCCGTCAATGTCGCCAGCGATCAGATCGGTGACTACATTGACGTGTGTGAAACCGGCTTAACACTATCCATACACAGGATATCCCTGCTGAGTGACTGGTGATAAGGTGAGGATGGACAGGGGGATGCAGTGCATATTGCATTAGATTAATGAGTGGGTCACGCGACTATCTGCTCTCTCTGTAGCCTCCCCCAGCTCCCGTTCACTGCCCCCTCCTCACTGGCCCTCAACACTGACTCGAGTATAAGCCGAGGGGGCATTTTTCAGCACAAAAATTGTGCTGAAAAGCTCGGCTTATACTCGAGTATATACGGTAACTGATATACACAGATATATCTGCACATGCTTACTTATATTTGATCTGTTTCTAATACAGTACTTGGACCTAATGGTAAATAGAACTTACGTAGATGGTTCACCGCTGCTGATGCCTGCAGCTTCACAATCTGGTAGCCTAAGGAGATGAATTTAAATATGCATTAAGCATTGATACTTTTTAAAGACATTCATATCTGCCACTTAGCTTTCCACACCCAGCACCTCACATCTACTTTCCAGCATCTCATCATTACATTAACTTGTTGCATACAGGTTACCTGTCATAGAGCAGGTAATCAAAAAGTCCGAAGGACACAGGAATGAATTTATAAAATATACACAATCTTTATTAAGGATTATCAATACAAGTTTAAAATCCTTCTGAGTAATATCAAAAATAACAAGGTGAATAATAGGACCATACGTATAAACAAGAGTCACTGGATATTAATGGGTAACTAGAACCAGTGCTATATCCGGTGGTTGTATAGATAGGGACAGTCCAGTGACCAAAAAGAAGGCATATATAAGGACAGTACCTACTTGGTTTACATATCATAAACCCGGATTTTTCCAGATTTTTTGTATATAACTACACTTAGCACAATATATGGTGAGTAGATGTTCATCCAACAAGTGCCTGTCCCTGAAGATTCAGTCAGGTTCAGGTCACCAATCTAGACATTTTACATCACAATTATTATCTCATCAAATGTTTGCATATACAATTGGAACCTTTTCCTGGGTATCAACCAGTGTTTTGGCATTTAGACTCTCACATTAGTGTCTTATATCCCATATGATCAAACACAATCTCAGGATGTGCATATGTTTTATACTACATGAGGGTCAGTGGTGGGGATGAGGGTATGGCACAACCACTATACCATTGCTAAATCCCCTCCACCTATACTCCACAGCATTCACTATTGCACATCTGAGTTGTGGGATCAGAATATACACATACAAATAATGAATCTCGAGCAGTCATCATGCCACATACACCGTATACATGTAAGCGCTTTAGGACTATGTCCACATACCTCCTAGATCGTTAATGTCGGTCAGACTGGACCTCCACCTTACCCTGACGCGTTTCGTCAAGAGACTTTCTCAAAGGGTAGTGTGCACACTACCCTTTGAGAAAGTCTCTTGACGAAACGCGTCAGGGTAAGGTGGAGGTCCAGTCTGACCGACATTAACGATCTAGGAGGTATGTGGACATAGTCCTAAAGCGCTTACATGTATACGGTGTATGTGGCATGATGACTGCTCGAGATTCATTATTTGTATGTGTATATTCTGATCCCACAACTCAGATGTGCAATAGTGAATGCTGTGGAGTATAGGTGGAGGGGATTTAGCAATGGTATAGTGGTTGTGCCATACCCTCATCCCCACCACTGACCCTCATGTAGTATAAAACATATGCACATCCTGAGATTGTGTTTGATCATATGGGATATAAGACACTAATGTGAGAGTCTAAATGCCAAAACACTGGTTGATACCCAGGAAAAGGTTCCAATTGTATATGCAAACATTTGATGAGATAATAATTGTGATGTAAAATGTCTAGATTGGTGACCTGAACCTGACTGAATCTTCAGGGACAGGCACTTGTTGGATGAACATCTACTCACCATATATTGTGCTAAGTGTAGTTATATACAAAAAATCTGGAAAAATCCGGGTTTATGATATGTAAACCAAGTAGGTACTGTCCTTATATATGCCTTCTTTTTGGTCACTGGACTGTCCCTATCTATACAACCACCGTATATAGCACTGGTTCTAGTTACCCATTAATATCCAGTGACTCTTGTTTATACGTATGGTCCTATTATTCACCTTGTTATTTTTGATATTACTCAGAAGGATTTTAAACTTGTATTGATAATCCTTAATAAAGATTGTGTATATTTTATAAATTCATTCCTGTGTCCTTCGGACTTTTTGATTACCTGATTCCAAATGGGTTTGATAAATATGTGAGATGTTGATTCACTGTCATAGAGCAGTAGTTAAGATTTTTTTTTTTCTCTTCATTGCACAAATCTGTCTATATTCAAATGTGATGCAGCTTTTGCATGTTTCCTGGCACAGAAAAAGCAATGTGAACATACCCTAACAAATTTAATACAATAAACACAGTTTTCAATTTGGTTTAAAAAAATAAAATTAAATTAAAAAAAAGGTATGTTCACACTACTTTTTAGTGCGTTGGAATTTGTGCTGGAGAACGCTTTTTTTTTATTTTTTAAGAACGCGGATTTTATGTACAATGATGAGGGACATATATACCCCCCAACCTGGTTTATATGTCCCCCATCCTAGTGTATATATATCCTCCTTCCTAGTATATATAACCCCCAACCTGGTATATACTAGGATGGGGGACATATGGTATATACATTCCCCATCATAGTATATATATCCCCAGCTATTATAAGACAGACACTGGTATTATAACATGGACCCCATTTAATAATAAAAATATCTTTTTTTTTCTCTTTTTCCATCACCAAATTTGGGGTGTGTCTTATAAAGCTAAAAACATGGTACTAAAAAGAGCTAAGTTACCCTGGGTATGCCTCCAACACTGACACTCAATGTATCGTGGATCTATATCTGCTACCCCGATAACCATCCAGATTCACATAAAGATAGAAGGAACGATAGAATTATCTTTCAGATGGTTTATTGTAGTCTGTGTACCCACGTTTCTCCAAGAAATCTGCAAAAAAGTCACTGGCATTTTCAAATTTGCTTTTCGTATAGTCCAGCGAGTCGTATGGAAGAGCAGTCAGGAACTTGGTGACCTTTTTTTGCTTCCATTTTGCTTCCATAAAAACTTCAAGCTGCTCATTGGGAGAAGTTGTAGCCATACATTTCTTCAGATGTGAATGTAGGTTGAGCTGAAAAGTTTTGCATAGCTTGCAAAAACGTTTAATACGGATATTTGTTGAAGACATACTAGCTAGAATCAGTAGGTGCAGTTACCCAGGTCCACTAGCTGTAATGGTACCTTTACACGCCGCTACAGCCGGGTGGAAACAACCGGGTTTATGAGACAAATGTATCTTGCACCGTCAAATCAACCTGAGGTAGCGGCGTGTAAAGGCGGTTGTTGCCACCTGTCACTCGCGGCACCTGTTTCAGAGCAGTGCTCTAAAACAGGTTGATTTCAACCCGATGGTAATGGCGTGTAAAGACGGTAGGGTAAGGTTTATTCGTCACCTAGATAACTCCCCGGGGCGTGACACAGCCTTCGTGAAACCACCCCCCTTCAGCGATCATTGGTGGAAGCTCCTGCGTTGTGATTGGTTGTCGCCGCATAGGGGGGCATATTTAATGAGCTGACCAGTCACACTACACAATTGCTCGAGCGTCATGTATTAGTCAGCCTCCTGCGCTGGCTTGCCAATCATGATGCTATTGCTTTGTCCTATCAGCGTACGAACGTCTCGTAATCCACAATTCTGGCACGCCTATGTGTTGTCCATGCTGCACCAGGTCCGCCCATATTACCTTGTTGTAGTGGCGAGTAAACGGGGTAAGGTGCTCTGCAGAAGGTAACTTGAGCACCCGGCGGTGCATCCAGAGATAGATTCAACCTTCTGTAAAGCACCTTGTAGCGGCGTGTAAAGGCGGTATCGGGTACCGTTTGTAACCGTTGGTGCGTGCTCGTGCACGTGAAGCACCCGGTTGTTTCCACCTTGTTGTAGCGGCATGTAAAGGTACCTTAAGTGATGAACTTGCAATCCAGCTGCCTTGTTATTTATCTGCAGTCTAGCTAATTAGAGGAGGAGCCCACTTGCATTTTGTTACATCTCCCAAGTGGTGGGGGTGCTCAGCACACTAGGAGTGAGTCATCTGCACCTACCTGAATTGATTTCCAAACAAAGGGAGTTTTAAAGTAAATTATACTGATTTCTACACTAAGTAATGCATATTTTAGAAATGGACATTGTCTAATTATATGAATAATACTTAAATTAGATCTATTGATTTATTTTTTTGTATTTACAGGTAAATACCTTGATGTGCTGGCTTAAGCTTCCTGCATTTCTTCCCATAATCGTAGGACCAGAATAATGGCAAATGTTTTGTTTATTTTATTAATAAAATTAATGATATGTATACAGATGGTTTATGCTTGTGTTTTTAAAATGAGGAGTGCCATGAGACAGTAATCCTAATCTGACTGCTGATGTATATATTATATTATCTACTATATTATTGTCCAAGGATTTTTTGAGTGTGTCTGTCGCCGAAATCGCGCGTCACACAGAGGCAGCTCATATACACCATATGTGGATTTTATACATGGCGCCATGGCACGCGCCGCTATCCTGATTGGTCGCCGCGTTCAGCGCCGACCAATGAGAATAGCGGTGCGTGCCATGGCGCCATATTTCAAATACACTATACTCAGTGTACTTGAAATATTGCGCCATAGCGTGCGCCGCTATCCTGATAGGTTGGCGCTGAATGCGGCGACCAATCACAATAGCAGCGCGCGCCATGGCGTCATGTGTAAAATCCACTGAGTATAGTGTATATGAAATATGGTGCACGCCGCTATTCTGATTGATCGACGCGTTCACCGCCGATCAATCAGAATAGCGGCGCACGCCATGGCGCCATATTTCAAATACACTATACTCAGAGGATTTTACACATGGCGCCATGGTGCGCGCCGCTATCCTTATTGGTCGGCGCTGAACGCGGCGACCAATCAGAATGGCGGCATGCGCCTTGGCGTCATATTTCAAATACACTATACTCAGTGGATTTTACACATGGCGCGCGCCGCTATTCTGATTGTTTGCCGCGTTCACCGCCGACCAATCAGAATAGCAGAGCGCACAATGGCGCCATATTTCAAATACACTGAGTATAGTGTATTTGAAATATGGCGCCATGGCACGCGCCGCTGTACTGATTGGTTGGCGCTGAACGCGGCGACCAATCAGATTTGGCGCGCAGTTTAAATGCTGCTTCTCTGATTGGTCGTTGCTAGCCGTGGCAACCAATGAGCGTCGCGATATGCAAATTGCGGTATTGGTGCGCAATTTGAACTGCCGCTCTTAGTGTGACATAGTTGAATCCTGTCAGGAAGGTCTGTCATCCATTGTGACGCAGTTTCTTCCTCTCTGTCAGCCAGTGTGACATAGTTTGACACACCTGACAGAAATAGTCATTTTGATACAATTTAGTACTATTAGGTCTGTCAGTCAGTGTGACACAGTTTAATACTGCGTTTAATACATGAAGTCACGTACTGACGAGCCATACGAGGCCTCAAACAATGAAAGAATGAAACAATGAAAATGAATTGAGTGAGGCTGGACAAGTCTAGTCAAAATGTGGCCAGAAGTATATAAATCACATACTAGTGCCCACATGGCCGTCCAATCTTGCCACTGACACAGGAGAATCCTGAAAGTGTGCAGTGCATGTGCTGTGAGAATTCAGAAGCCTGCAGTCACCTAGAGCAAGGGTGGGGAACTTTTTTCTATCGGGGGCAATTTGGAAATTTCTACCATCCTTTGGGCGCCGCAAAAAGTTATCAACTTGTAAATTAACCTGCTACATTTGCTTAAACTCAACTCACCCTACTGTGGTAGTTGGAGCTGCTTCTCTTTGGCGTGCCTGTGATGTTAAGTGACATTCATCATGTGGCTTTACAACTGTTTTTCCGGGTTTGCTAAGGCTATAGACATCACATGAGAGGTTGGGGCATATACATCACTGGGGAGGCTGAGACTGGGGAATAGAGATAACTGAGAAACTGGATTTAAAGGGCAGGATGTCAGCAAAATGTGTCTGCCAGCCCAAGTACTGTAGTCCCCAGTAATCTGCCCAAGAGCCACAGAAAAGGTCATCGAGGGCGGCCTGCAGCCCTGGGGCTTGAGGTTCCTCACCCTGACCTAGAGGTACTACAGACTCATCTCAAACCTGGACAAGCCCTTTAATTATAACATTAAGTCCTGCAGCCCAGTCTTAACAGCATGTAATATACTCACTGTCAGGATTCAGCTCTGCTTGCTGAGTCCCGCAGTCATCGCATGGCTCCTTCACTGATATGTGATTTTATACTATATGATATAATATGATTATGTGACAGCTTTTACTCCTGTTTCTGTTTTTCACCGAACATTGAGAGAAGTCGGTACAACAGCTCATCAGCACGTTACTATAAATGTAAAAATCGCATATGAATGATTGGTCACATTATGACTACTTAGACTGCCCTGAGAGAGGGTGAGGGGGGGCAGCGCCAAACTGAATTCTTGCCCATGTGCCAGAAAACCTAGGTACACCTCTGCCATCAGCTGCTTCGAATGTTCTGAAAATGAAAACTTTTCAACCCTGCAGTTCACCAACAGATGACAGTCACACATTACATTAGTTTACTGTGAGCATTAAAATATATGAATGTAAGGCTGCTTTCACACTGTCACTTTTGGAATTCTTGGGCATGCAGGAAAATCCTGCAGATCCACGGATTCCCACGCAGCAGGAAACTGGATGCTGCAAGCAGCATCTGTTAGCGCAGAATTTATCGATTCGTAGGATCCATAATGACATTCCCCCTAGGGGGGCGTGTCATTAACAACTGTGTCCTGTGCATGTCCTGTGCATGTCCTGTGCATGTCCTGCGCAGTTCACACCACATAGTCCAATCGTACAGATCCGCCGGTATCCATACTATCTGTGGCTATCCGTGCACACAGGCCCCCGTTCAAATGTTTCACGTGGTGCCGCGAATCCATGGCCTCACGTTACTTTTTGTGAAGGCCAAAAACATATCTTGATACGTTTTTGGTCACTATGAAAACTATGTTTTGCTGCGTATCCACAAGGATCCGCGGAAACACGTTGACACCAGGATGCCCACTGAAGTGTTTTCTGTCCGCATTGAAAAACAATGGGGTCGAAAACTGATCTGTGGCCATCCTGTTAGTGGTGGATCCACACAGATCAAAATGTCTGGCAGTGAGAAAGCTGCCTAAAATATTACACACTCATCCCTCCCGTCCATTCCACCTCTCCTAAGGGATTCCTCATTCTAATCAGCTGCACGCTCTTTCCTCCGTATTGAAACTTAAGTAGAGAGAGAATGGTAAATGTTATAGAGAATATTCCTCTAAAATCTATTCAGAAGAAAATGCGTTAAGGTAAAAAATGTTTGTACTGTGTAAGGGCCCTTTCACATCAGCGTTTTTTTTAAATTGCGGCAGATGCGGTGAAAAAACCGCATCTGCCGCGATTACCGCATACCGGCTGCACTTGCGGCGCGGTTGCGGTTTTTGCCATGCAAAGTATAGGCGGACTTGCGGCAGGTGCGGCAAGTGCGGTTTTGCACTTGCGGCAGGTGCGGCCGCGAAAAAAACCGCGGCTGACCGCGGTTTTTTTCGCGGCCGAACCTGCCGCAAGTGCAAAACCGCACTTGTCGCACCTGCCGCAAATCCGCCTATACTTTGCATGGCAAAAACCGCAACCGCGCCGCAAGTGCAGCCGGTACGCGGTAATCGCGGCAGATGCGGTTTTTTCACCGCATCTGCCGCAATTTAAAAAAAAACGCTGATGTGAAAGGGCCCTTAGATTCTGATATATATGTTTCTATCTACTGGCTGAGAGTCCTCAGTGGTCGATACCTTTTAATGGCTAACTGAAAAGATGGTAAGATGATTTCAACCACTGAGGACTCTCAGGGTCTAATATATATTTGTGAATTTCAAGACACACAGTTAAAAAATATATATATTTATATATATACATTTAAATAAAGTTGAGTGTATGTGTGTATGTGGCAAGCAATGCCCACTCCACATGACCACATCCACTCCACATGGTCACACCCACTCCACATGACCACGTCCACTCCACATGGTCACACCCACTCCACATAGTCACACCCACTCCACATAGTCACACCCACTCCACATGACCACACCCACTCCACATGACCACACCCACTCCACATGACCACACCAGCTCAACATAGCCACACTTACTCCAAATAGTCACACCCATGTGTGTAACATGCTCCACACACGCCAGATAGCCACTCCCACTACAAATAGCCACACTCCTCCATTGCGATGTTACAATACTGTAGAATGTTAGCTTATAAAATTCTGTGTCATGTCACTGCCTGATTATTCTGATCTTATGACTCATAAGAAAAAGAATGTGACTGGATGATTATCATCACACGCTAAGAGAAAAGCTGTATTTTGCCTCATTGAGCAAGACTTACAGAAATGGAAGAAAGAGGCGCAAGAATTACAGAAATGAAAAAAGGGAGGCAACAGATGGAAGAAAGGGAGGTAAGAATTACAGAAATGAATGAATGTATGTATGAAAACCTAGGTACACCCATCAGGAAATAAGGAATTCCTCTGCCTTAAGGAATTTGCACTGTTGTATCTACAATTACGTTCATTTTGCAAATGAATGAATGTATGTATGTATGTATGTCCATTAAAGGAATTCACACCATTGCATCTACATTCACAAAATTTTGCACACACACCCCATTTGACACAGGGTTTGCAGGGGTGTGTGGATTGGGTGGGCAGGTTTAGGGGGTGGGGGCAGGTTTGGAGGTGTGGGTGCATTTTTTGTGGGTGGGTTTGGAGGAGTGCGGGATAAGGGGGTGGGGGGTGGGTGTGTGCAGGTTTGGAGAGGGTGCAGGGGGGCAGATTTGGGGGTGTATATATATTTCCATGCTGATAATTAACAACTGCAGTTCATAGTTTGTCCATTGGAGGGAGACAATGCTCTAATTATTATTTTGTGAATGCATTTTACACTTTGGCCACATGAGGGAGGCAATTAGCCATCCAATCACTTTTTAGACCTGAGTGATGGATGCAGTTTACAGTTTGTCAACCTGAGGGAGCCATTGAACTTGTAATGAAATCTATCTATGCTAGAGATACTAGTGCATCTCAATGAATTAGAATATACTCAAAAAGTTACTTTATTTCAGTAACTCAATACAAAAAGTGAAACACATTATATAGAGACAAATAATGACCTTTGGGTCATCAACATAATCAGAACATTAACAGAAATAAAGTAGGGAGGATGAAGGGTTAAAAACAGTGCTGCCATATTCCACGAGCCATCAAAGGGTAATTATAATATTGATTTATAAGTCAACGCATTTCAGGGCTGCCAGAAACGCCCTGAAACATGGCAATATGAGATTGATTTTTGATGATTTTCTAATTCATTGAGATGCACTAGTATGTGTAAAGAATGGCAGCAGCCCAGAGGTTATAAATAAATAAATAATTGGTAAACCGCCCCTCGTTGGAGTGTCTAGAGAAAGAAAACAAATATCCCAGATCCCTTGTGTCTCAGTGTCGTCTAACCATAAGGAGAAGGTTAAACTAAATGGGAAAGTTACATCTCATCGATCCACTGGAGATCGTACAAAGGAGAGAGAAATACTTAAAGCACCAAAACAACAAATGCCGAACCGAGATATAAGTACATGAACAGCACAAACAAAATAACACCGCTACTATATAAAAAAGAAAATATATTATATATACTCCGTGCAGCCTGGGAGCAACTCAGGGTTTTCCTCACCCGACAAGTTCTGAGGCCTCCCTGATGCGCTCTTTCAGCGGGTTCCTGCTGCTGCTTAAGCTGAGCCCTCTCTCTCTTGCATTGTGCCGGTATGGCAGGCAGCTCAAGTCCTTTTCCAGCCCCACTTCTCTGGCGGTGGTCCTGGGTTCTTCATGCTGCTTTGCCTGCAGACAGTGTGTGTGGCTGGGGCACTTGGAATCTCCCACCCTTCGGTGTTGGCTGCAGGAAATTTAGGTCCTTCACAGCCTTGGACTCCGGTGTCTGGTTCTTGGCACACTCTGAACTGGGGTGAGCTTGACACCACTCCACCCCCAGGCTCTTCTCTACTTCCTCAGACCCTTGCCTACGGGTCCCTCAAGCATGGCTTTGGCTATCCTGGGACACGCTTAGCACTGCTCAAGTCCACACGATGTCTTACTTAGGCCTCCTAGGAACTGAACTGGCTAATTCAGCCCCAGACCAGAGTTTATATGGGAGCTGCCCTGAACCAGGGTTTTAGAGCTCCCCCTTCAGGCCTGGAGGCAGCAATGTGTTGTGTGCTTTCGTTTGCCTGGTGTGAATACCCTCTGTTGCTCTCAGGTATGAAACTACCCCTGGGGGCAATAATGACATTGCTGGGGGTTGGTATTCTCTTCTGGGGAGGCACATAGTTATTGCCACAGGGGCTGTCTGCCAAGTTTTAGCTGGGCGGCAAGCATGTGGCACCTTGGTACCTTGGTACACACAGCACACAACACCGTCCACCCCAGACCTGATGGGGGAGCTCTACTGGATTCCTTAAGTCAGATCCCCTTTAAAAGATCCAGACCTGAGGGGAAGAGTCGAGTTGTTCCAGTCAGGCAGTAAAGCGAGAAGGAGTAAGGAGCTGGTCGCTGGGAGAGATCCAGGCCCAGGACCAGGGTACACTGATTCAGCTGTGCTGCACCATTGGGAGAGGGTTGGAGGCCAGTGGAGAGTAGGAGAATTAAAGGAGGGAACCAGTCAAGATTTCCTTGTAGTACACCCGGACACTGGAGTCCGACGCTGCCAGCATCTATTGTAGCAGCAAAAGCCCGGAAGGCCCGGGAGGAGTTAATCCCTTAAGAAAGCACAGTAAGAGACACTCGAAACTGACCAAGTACAGGACCAAGGGCCATAGGAGGACTAGGGACCCCGCAGAAGGACCTCATTATCAGTTTAGAGCAAAGCCCTGAGAGGGAGAAGGAGCGATGAGTTCAGTCACAGGCAGGACTTACCCCAAACCACAGAGCACAGAGACAGAGGAGGCCTCATAACTTTCTAAGGTGGAAGTCCCAAGTTGGGGGACCTGGTTATTTCTCTGGACTGTACCTGTTACCCTGTCACCAGTAAAAGGTACCAAAACAAAGATCACTGTGTGTGTGCCTGCTAAACCGCCGCTATTCACTGCATTGACTGCAGAGACGCGACTACAACTCCCCTCATCCATCCCCGCTGCCCTGAGGTAAAGCTTCACCTGTGGGGAGCTTTACTACACTGAGCTGAACTTCCACCACCTCAGCGGCCGGCTGCAGCACTGGTACACGCGTTACCAGGAACTACAGGTGGAGTCACATTACTAATTCCCTTATCCCCCACCATCCCCGCCATTGAGGGTCCAGGGCACCGACCATCCGTGATTCCCCATCCAAGTCGCCATCAGCCCCGATACTGGGCGGGGCTAAAATACACGGCATGACGGTAGCCCCGCCCCCTTTCATGACGCGGCCAGGATCTTAGCAAGGCAGCAAGCTGAGAGGGGCGTGCATAATTACAAGGGAGCAGCAGACAGGCACGCCTATTGAGACTTATTCAGAAACAGAGAACTCACACAGGACGAGGTAAATATAACCTCTTCTCTACTTTACAAAATCGATATTTTCTGCAAAAGGGATGGCTAGAAATGATGCAGGGACAGGTATAAAGGTGCGGGTGGGGGTCAGTTTGTGGGTCAGGTTCCCTTTAAGTGTTTCTTCCTCTCCCCTTATGTTTGTTACCCTGGTGTATTTCTTAAGTTGTTAGCTGGGTTGACCAGTGTTCACACTGTCCCTGAACTAATAGTACTCAGGGAGCAGACAAACAGGGATGAGGTATCCTGATCGGCGACAGTTGCAGAGACTGTGTAGGCTCCCGATTGTGTGTCCTGGGCGAAAGAATCTTTGTGGGTTCCATTAATACATACCACGATTCATGATTATAATATAGAGGCTGTGTAAATATATATATACTAGATGGTGGCCCGATTCTAACGCATAGGGTATTCTAGAATATGTATGTAGTTTGCATTATTCTTAAATCTTCATAAATAATGAGTGATCAGTAAGGTACTGTCACACTTAGCGACGCTCCAGCGATCCTGACAACGATACGATCTGGTAGGGAACGCTGGAGCCTCACTACGTGATCGCTGGTGAGATGTCAAACAGTCAGATCTCACCAGCAATGCAGCAACGATACGGCGGTCGTTGGGACCTTGTTACTCTAGGGCGTAATATTGAGGTCGTTGTCCCTGTCAAACACAGTGATGCATGCTGTCCAGCGGGGACCCAACAATCAAAAAATGGTCCAGGCCATTCTGACACAATCAGCGATCTCACAACAGGGGCCATGTTGCTGCTGCGTGTCACACTGAGCGAGATCGCTAGCGCCGGTCATCTCCCAGCTTCGTCGCCGCTGACCTCCGTGTGGCAGGAGATGACCCGCAGCTACCGTTGGGAGATCAGCGGCTAGCGCCGCTGAGCTCCTGACAGTAGCGGTGGTGTGCGTGGTTCAAATCCTGCGCCAATTCGCAGCTGGACTGCGCCTGTCGCTGATTGGTTGCGGCAGGGCGCGATCAATCAGCGATGCGGGATTTCTCAGACAGACAGACAGAATTAGATGATTATATAGTAGATATATAATATAGAGGTTGAGGGCTATATATATACAATACAATCCCCATATATATAATAATCCCTCTCCTCCTGTGCGCTATGACCCCCCTTGTGCTTTGTCTCTCCACACCAGTATGCACTGTCTTCTACCCCTGTAAGCTGTCTTCACAAACTGATGCACTGTGTTCCCCTTGGGTGCTTTGTCTCTAGCCACCTTCTGCTTTCTCCCCTTGTGCATTGTCTTCTACTCCCATCCGATGTCTTTTCTGCTCTTACCCTTTAGTGCTGTCTTCTCCCCTTATGCACTGTTCCCCACATTTGCACTGCTTTCTGTGTGTGAATGGCCTGCGCTTTTCCCCCTTCACTTTATACTTACCCTGCTGCACTCCCCCGGCTTCTTCTGAGCCCTGGAGGCCCGCAGCAAGCACGGGCTATAGGACCAGGAAGCACCATGTGACCAGTGATGTCACTCGGTTACATGGTGCTGTTTAAGGTCCTGCACCAGGTTCTATGGTGTCGGTAAGAGTACCGATCACCGGGGAAACATACCAAGGTAAGTAAAAAGCGTGCTAAAAAAAAGTGCAAATATATGACATGTTCATTCCTTTTACGCAAAGCGTATCCGCAAAAAGACAGTACATGTGAATGGAGCTGTGTTCACGGCATTTACGCAGCGCTAAAAAGCTTATGAATAGTAAAAGCCTGCAGCAGAGCAGTGTTACTAATCCTGGTAGAGACCTGTGATGTTACCGACAGGGCAATTCTAATCCCCAATTGACAGCTTATCAGTATTCATAAGCTTCCAGGAGCAGTCAGACGCTGTGCTTATCTCGGCACACCTCACATGGGGAGAAGGGGAGAAGACAGCAAACAGGAGAAGACAGCGTAGGGGGAAGGAGAAACAGCAAAAGGAAGCCATGAACTGCTGGAAACACCATCCTGCCAGCGGTGCAGACTGTGTCCCTGACAGCGACTTACTTGCCCAGATGCTGACATTGGACCTGACCTCCACACTGCCCCTCCCCATAATATACTCCCAACACCGTCTCTTCCCATAATGTCCTCCCCTATACTGGCCCCTCTGTATAAACTACACACACACACTGCTCCTTGCAATACTGTGCCTCTTGGCCAATGTGCCCTAGTAACAATTTCTTCCCACCCCCTCCCCAGCAAATGTCAGTACATGTGAATATAATCTTCATCTCCTATGTGGAGACGCTTAACCATCCCAATGCATTCCTGCCTCCTTTGTGCAGTTGTGTTACAGCCAGTGTGATGAGATCCCATAGTGATGATCTCATCATGCTACTGCACACTGCATCGTGGGATCACACAAAATGCTCTGCCCCTGTCCTGTTTATCATGAATTTAAATGTATTCGTGCCTCTTAAGGTACCGTCACACGCGGCAATTTTGCTAGCAATTTCACTGGCAATTTGCTGGTTGCAGTGAAATCATGGACACATTGTTCTATTTTGTTACTGTTTACAAACTCCATCCTCAACCTGAAAAGGTCCCACAAGTCCATCTTTGATGATACCAGCCCATACCAGTACCCCACCTCCACCTTGCTGGCGTCTGAGTCAGAGTGAAGCTCTCTGTCCTTTACTGATCCAGCCTCTGGCCCATCAAGAGTCACTCTCATTTGATCAGTCCATAAAACCATTGAAAAATCAGTCTTACGATAATTCTTGGCCCAGTCTTGACGTTTTATCTTATGGTTCTTGTTCAAAGGTGGTCGTTTTTCAGCCTTCCTTACCTTGGCCAAGTCCCTGAGTATAGCACACCTTGTGCTTTTTGATACTCCAGTAATGTTGCACCTCTGAAATATGGCAAAACTGGTGGCAAATGGCATCTTTGCAGCTTCATTTCTTGATTTTCCTCAATTCATGGACAGTTATTTTGCGCCTTTTGTTGCCCAATACGCTTCTTGCGACCCTGTTGGCTATTTGCCATGAAACGCTTGATTGTTCGGTGATCACTCTTCAAAAGTCTGGCAATTTCAAGACTGCTGTATCCCTCTGCAAGACATCTCACAATTTTGGACTTTTCAGAGCCCGTCAAATGACTCTTCAGACCCATTTTGCCTAAGGAAAGGCAATTGCCTAATAATTAAGCACACCTTATATAGGGTGTTGATGTCATTACACCACACCCTCTTCATTACAGAGATGCACATCACCTGATTTACTAATTGGTAGTTGGCTCTCAAGCCTATACAGCTTGGAGTAGGACAACATGTATAAAAAGTATCATGTGATCAAAATACTCATTTGCCTAATAATTCTGCACACAGTGTACATTGTAGTGCCCATAGATTGTGCCCTACTTGTGATTCTGGAGATAAGCACCTGATAAATTAATCATTCTCTCCTCACTACAGAAATGCAAAACATGGATGCTAGATATGGCTTAGGCACATTATGTAGCTCATAAGTGAGGAGGCATTTGTATTTAGATATGCAGATTTTGCTAGACTTCTTTTTGGTGGTAGCCATGGTGCTTTTCCAGAGCCTTTGTATTACCAGTAAGGTGGAAGCCTCCCATATTTCCATTGACAGATGACTCGAAGACTTTTTTGTGGATTGAGTTGAAGCTTATAATAGGAACATTTTACATGACATTTTGGATCACGTCTCCTGTGTTCTATGCAAAGAGAACTTACATTAGGGTATAGATCTAACTTATATTTGAGGTTTGTATCTAAATCTCCAAATAACACATGATTCAGATGACACCCCCAAGGGATCTATTCCCTATATTGGCACAGGAGTTTCACTGGATTCTGTCTGGCCTTTCTTTTTCGGTGTATGTTTATTCACAAGTGGCCTAAACTGTGGCCAACTGCGTTTATATGAACCCTTGAAAAGACACACACCACCGGATCACACGCCAGAGTTCACAGGCCTGTTTCTCTCCCTGCCTCATTATTGTGAATGTTTCTTTGGGGCTCCAACTGATTCACATATTTATTAGATTTACACATAAACTCCGATGCAAGCGCTTATCAGAGTGTGGAGTATAAATGAGTGAGCCGAGCTTTACTGTGATCTTTGGAAGGCAGAATAAACAAATCAACAGTAGGTCAAGAATTTATTTTATTTCCTTTTTTATGCCATACACTGTGTGGTATTATGATAAAACAATTTTTATTCTTTGGGTCAGTGCGATTACAGGGATACAAGGTCTATTTTGGGTTTTTATGTTTGGCTTCTATCATCTAAACAACACTTTAAAAACATTTTTGAATCACCATATTTTGAGAGCTATAATTATTTCATTTTTCTGCTGATCGAGTCATGTGATGGCTTGTTTTTTAGCGGGATGAGTTGACGTTTTTAGTCATACTATTTTCAGGCATGTAACTAACATTGTTTGTTTTTTATTCCAATTTTTGGGAGGCAGAATGAAGACTAAAAAGAAAAACTCTGAATTTCTGTTTTATGTCCTTCGTTGTTTGGTAAAAGTGATAACTAGGGATTAGCGTACCGAATACACACGTTACAAAAATGTTCAGTGCTTTACGTACGCATACTAATGGAGCGAGCATCGCTGTGCTCTGGCATGCTTGGTGCTCAGCCCAGTGTGAGCAGCTTGAAGTGTTTGAATGGCTTGCACTGGTGGTAAAGTTAGTGTTATTGGATGTACAGGGTGGGCCATTTATATGGATACACTCAAATAAAATGGGAATGGTTTGTGATCTCTCAACTTCCTGTTTGTGGCACATTAGTATATGGGAAGGGGAAAACTTTTCCAGATGGGAGGTGACCACAATGGCCATTTTGAAGTCGGCCATTTTGGATGCAACTTTATTTGTTTCAATGGTAATGGTTTCAAAGGTGTTTCATGTGACACATCAAACGAAGAGAATTTCATAAGAAAAACAATGGTGTGTTTGGTTTTAATGTTTAATGTTTATTTTTTCATGGGTTATTTACAAGTTTCTCTTTGTTTACAGCCTTTGACCTGTCGTAGAGGTTAACACGTGAGGCGCGGATAGAAATGGTGTTGATGTCTGGTGAACGCAGTACTCGGGTCATTGCAGTAGATTTCAATGCAAAACACCCTTTGAGACCACCCATCTCCCATGCTACAGCTAGCAAACTGCTTGCCAAATTTCGTGAAACAGGTTCACTGCTGGATTTGCCAAAATGTGGACACAAGAAAACTGTCAATAATGAAGAATCAGTGTCTGTCCTAGCTTCATTCAGCAAGAGCCCACAGCGTAGAACTCGCCATTTGTCACTGGAAGGGCAATTCTCAATACGTTTGATGTGCCACATGACCCTCTTCCCATTGAAAAAAAAAGTTGGATCCAAAATGCCCGCCATAGTCACCACTCATCTGGAAGAGATTTCCACCTCCCATACACTAATGTGTATCCATATAAATGGCCCACCGTGTAGTGGGTCCAAAAATAAAATGACAAAACCTATCACTCTCTCCCTCGGAAGTGCTTGGTTAATAGCTGGCTGTGTGTGGACGGAGAGCCAAACTGCCTGATCAGTGACTTCCAATGAGGTTGGGATCAAGTTTTGTTGCAGAACAGAAGTTTATATAAAGTCTGTCTGAACCCCCAGAACCCGCACTTCTACGGGTCCATTCATCTCTAGTGATAACACGGCTATATTCTTAGGGTCAGTAAGATTATAGCTGTACCACATTTATGTTTTTTTTATGTTTTGCCTCCTTCACACAATCAATACACTTCTATGGAAAAAAAAATTAACATTGCTACGGTATATTAAGAAAGCTATAGCTTTTTATTTGTCCCCTGAAGGAGCTGTTTTGCAGCTTGTCTTTTTGGAAGCCAAGATGACCTACACAGGAATATCATATTTACGTATAAATAAGAAACACAATGAAAGTTGCAGGCTTTATCCCAAAGCTTCAGCTGCAATGATTATGGGTGCAGTGAGCGACAGAAACGCGTTACTTGTAGCTGTACAATGTGATCCCTTTAAATCTTATCATGGATGAACAATAAATAATCATGTGTGGGTTTTATATTACCTGGTGAGATGTGCCGTCATTTTCATATTGATGTATATTTAACTTTTTTTTCTAATTTATTCCAGCGGTTTGAGGAAAAACATTAATTTTTGCTAAATTTGTTAAAAAATGTTATGGTGTTCACTGAATGGGTTAACTAATGTGACAGATTTATAGATTGGTTCTATCCGGATGCAGTGATATAAAATATATATGATACATCAGTGTAAAAACAAAGTAATGCTATCAGGATTACAGGTTTTCCATTGAACGTCTGTCTCTTTGTGTCACGCTGGACTAAGGAGGTGGCCGGCTACCGTGCGTGACAGTGGATGCACGGACCAATGATGTTTGGCACACTACACAGAACAACAGATGGGGAAACACCGGGGATGGGGGCACATATACAGCGGAGGGCCCTGCTCATAGGGAACGGGGAAGAGGTGACCTCCTGCACTCACCTGTGGCTGTGCCCTGATCTCTATACCATGCATATTTGGGATCTTTCAGCCCGTTGCCTAACAGGATACCTAGTCCCTCCCTGGCCCTGATGTTAGCCTTCAATAGGGAAATGGCCAGCAGGAGCACTAGTTCCGACCACTGCTGTTCAACAAGAGGGAAAGAGACAGACAAGAGGACAACAAAAATGTCACACCTACTGCCACTCTCCTAGGCAGCAGATGGCTTGGCATCTGTCAGGTTCTCCTGAGAACTTCCTTCACTTCAGGAAGTCAGGCCAGGAATGAAGTTCAATCATGAGCAAAGGATGCCGAAACCATGTGACTATATAAAGGGGATGGAAGTAATCACCAAGTAGCCACACCTGGACAAAGAACTAGCTAGCTATTAACAGAAACTGACATAAAATTCTACATTTCCAAAGGAAAGATTCACGTTTAATATTAAGTCTCAAAACAGGAATGAGACAGAGATCCCAAAACTGTCAACTCTCAAAAGTAGGAGAAACCATCATGACACTGACTTACTCAAGATGGCGTTTGTTGGTTCATCATGACCTTGAGGTTCCTGTCTGCCCTGCCTGTTTAAGTTCCGGTTCTGCATTCATGCCTAGCTTGAGTGTTTTGTGTTCTAACTGGCTCATCAGTGTAACGCTGGATTTTCTCCTCTGACCTTTACTGCTGCAAACTCCTGACAGCTGTTCAAAACTTTCTGTTTCCGTCTCTTCCAAGCCTCTTGGTCGGGGCTTGCTTTTCCTGCTCCCAGTATCCTGTGCTGATGAGTCTCATTGTGTGTTTTGGCTTAGCTTTCACAACAACCCTAGTTTGGGTAAGAACATATGGCTCTAACTAGCCTGCTGAACTGCTACGGTCTGTATTTTTTCTGTATAAACTTGTATTAGTGCTATTGTGTACATTGCCAAAGGACTCCAGTTTCTGTGTGGGCTGCGCTGCAAGAGACTGTTCTGGACTCAATTTCACCATAAGTGTACACAGTCCTCTTCTGCTTAGTTGCAGTGTGAACTGTGCAGCTTAACCTTCCTAGCGTTATTCCCGAGCCTGACTCGGGGTTAACATTCACTACCAGAAGCGTTAACCCCGAGTCAGGCTCGGGCTTACCCGCGTTCGCGGCAGATGCGGTAAAAAAACCGCATCTGCCGCACTTGCCGCACTTGTGCCGCACTCGCGGCGCGGTTGCGGCGCGGTTGCGGTAATCTGCATAGTAAAGGGAACCATGCAGTAGACATGAGATAATGATTGTATACACTTACATGAGGGCGTCTCCCTGTGTGTGCTGGCACTTGTGAGCTGTGTTCGTCATGCCTGCTCTCCCCCTCCCTTATGCCCGCCCCCTCTCAGCCTGCTATAGTGATGTGAGGCTGATCTCGTCATAAAGGGGCGGGGCTACCGGGATGCCGCGATTTAGCCCCGCCCCTTTATGACGAGATCAGCCTCACATCACTATAGCAGGCTGAGAGGGGGCGTGCATAAGGGAGGGGGAGAGCAGACATGACGAACACAGCTCACAAGTGCCAGCACACACAGGGAGACGCCCTCATGTAAGTGTATACAATCATTATCTTATGTCTACTGCATGGTTCCCTTTACTATGCAGATTACCGCAACCGCGCCGCGAGTGCGGCACAAGTGCGGCAGCTATGCGGCAAGTGCGGCAAGTGCGGCAGATGTGGGTTTTTTTACCGCATCTGCCGCGAACGCGGGTAAGCCCGCTTTTAGCAACAAAAACCAGACCTAAACAGACCGCCAGGGAGGTTAAGATTGTTTTCGGGACTATTGCGGTCTCATCATTTTCTTCTACCTGTGCAAATCGTGTGGCTGGTGCTGTACATGTATCAGCAGGAAACAGAGTATGAACAATTTTGGGACTTGTGGTACCCAGAGATCGTTAGCTATGTCACGTGACCGCGATCCTTCCGACATCGTTAGTGCATTGTCACACTCAAGGATTTCGTTAACGATCTTAAATTTGGCAAGGCTCCAGCTATTTGGAGAAGAATGTTTGAACGATTTTACAAAGTGGCAGGAATAGGAGAATTATGAACGACATCGTTCAAAAAGGTGTCACACTGAACGATGTTGCTGCTTCCCAGAATGTTTATTGGATGACGAACGATAGATTTGAGGTCTGGATCTCAAATTTTGCATGAACGTTCGAACGATTTTTCCTTCCAACATCGTTCATTTACATGCAACGACGCACAAATGATATTGTTTAAACGATCACAAATCCGTGACGTTTCAACGATATCATTAACGACATCCTAGGGTGTGAAGTGGCCATTAGACTGGTTTTTCACCGCAGTTTTTCCCTGATCAGGGCTCATCAGGTTTTGTGTGCCAAAACCAGGAGTGCCTCCAAAACCCAGAACAGGTGTCAATCTTTCAATTATACTTTTTCTCTGCAAGTTTCACTCATGGTTTTGGCACACAAAACCTGATGGGCCCTAATCAGGGATAAACTGCAGTGTGAAACGAGCCTAAGGCCGGCTTCACACCATGGATGAACTGTCAGGTTCTGTCCGGTGTTTTGCTGGAAGCACCAGACAGAACAGAACTGGAAGGCAAATATGCCCTCCAGTCCTGTTTTCGGAATCGGCAGATCTCAGCTTTCAGGAGCTGTCCTGCTGAAATTTCAAAATCGTCCTGAAATGTCAGCGGGGAGCTCTCCACGGTGCTGAAGTTCAGCGCTGGCTGGCGCTGACCCTCAGGACCTGATGTCCGGACCGATTTTTGGTTGGATCCGGAGCCATAGATTCCTATATTAGAGGGTGCCGGATTGCGTCAGAACCTGGAGGATCTGATTTTTTCAGATTTTTGCCCAGAACAGAAAATCGCAGCAAGCTGTAATTTTGTGTCCAGGAGGAAAACCCGAATTCTCCCGGACAGATGAAAACCGAATGGCAAAACAATGTCATCCAGCCACATAGGAATACTATGGGGCCAAAACCGGATAGCCCCGAAACCCGAAAACTGTGGTGTGAAGCCGGCTTTAGGAATACTTAACGCCCACCTTGCAGACTGTTTTTTGTTCCTTCATCTTTGGTTGCACCTGGACCTGGACTTGTTTTTTAACCCTGCTGCATATGTGTAAATATAGACTAAAACTCTAGGATTGCCTCAGTCTTTTGTCCAGTCCTATGCCATTAGGTTCCTAAAGTATCTACTAAATTGTTACAAATGCATTGTCAACATTTTCAAGTAACCCGGAGGTCGTCATTTGACCTTTGGTTGCCATAATCAGGACCTTGTCAGTACGGCCCACGCCGCCTCCTAAATTCTGTGATTGCTAGTCATCACAACATTTAGAGGGCTAAATAGACAGAAACAGTGTAAGCACCAGCTCTAGCTGTGACAGCCGGAGATCAGCAGACAAGAGGAGACAAGTAGATTGTGGTGAGCTGTGAGCACAGAGCGGTGGAGGGCAAGTTACAGCATTTATTTTACTGTGTGCGCCAGCATAGGGGCACATAGTGACAGGGGGGCATATCCAGAATGAAGGGAGTGACTGCAGGATGGGGGTGTGAGAGCAGGCTCATATAATATGCGCTAGTCCTCTTGTCCATCTCTCAGCGCGGTTTCAGCACTGAGAGGTGGACAACGGGATGCAGTGCATATTATAGGAGCATATTAATTGTGACCACGGGCTGCAGAAGCCCACAGCCAGGCTTCAAAAGCCTCTGGACACCGCCCCAGAGCCACCCCCCACCTACAGTACCGAAACTAGATTCGGATAATTAGATTCCCCCCAAAATTCGGGGAACAAAAGTGTGTTTTATAATCCAAAAAATACTATATCCAGATATGTAATGTGTAATTGATGCATGCTGTCAGATATGACGGCAAGTAGTGACTCTGGGGACAGATGAAACTATGATGTGCAATTTGCAAGGCAAAAGCATAGTCAAAGTCAATCTTTACTGGGCTTGAACATAGATATCAAAGATTTATGTGATTTCCTACAATACAGTGCATTGTGAAAGTATTTGGCCCCCTTGAGCTTTTCAACCTTTTGCCATATTTCAGGCTTCAAACAAAGATATTAGTTCTAATTTTTTGTGAAGAATCAACAACTACTGGGACACAATCGTGAAGTGGAACGAAATTTATTGGATATTTTAAACTCTTAACAAATAAAAAACTGAAAAGTGGGGCGTGCAATATTATTTACTTTCAGTGCAGCAAACTCACTCCAAAAGTTCAGTGAGGATCTCTAAATGATCCAATGTTGTCCTAAATGACTGGTAATGATAAATAGAATCCACCTGTGTGTAATCAAGTCTCCGTATAAATGCACCTGCTCTGTGATAGTCTCAGGGTTCTGTTTCAAGTGCAGAGAGCATCATGAAGACCAAGGAACACACCAGGCAGATCAGAGAAACTGTTGTGGCAAAGTTTAAAGCCGGATTTGGATACAAAAAGATTTCCCAAGTTGTAAACATCTCAAGGAGCACTGTGCAAGTGGTCATATTGAAATGGAAGGAGTATCAGACCACTGCAAATCTACCAAGACCCGGCTATCCCTCTAAACTTTCATCTTGAACAAGGAGAAGACTGATCAGAGATGCAGCCAAAAGGCCCATGATCACTCTGGATGAACTGCAGAGATCTACAGCTGAGATGGGAGTCTGTCCATAGGACAACAATCAGTCGTACACTGCACAAATCTGGCCTTTATGGAAGAGTGGCAAGAAGAAAGCCATTTCTCAAAGATATCCGTAAAAAGTCTCATTTGAAGTTTGCCACACACCACCTGGGAGACACACCAAACATGGTGAATAAGGTGCTCTGGTCAGATGAAACCAAACTCAAACTTTTTGGCCACAATGCAAAATGATATGTTTGGCGTAAAAGCAACACAGCTCATCATCCTTAAAACACCATCCCCACTGTCAAACATGGTGGTGGCAGCATCATGGTTTGGGCCTGCTTCTCTTCAGCAGGGACAGGGAAGATGGTTAAAATTGTTGGAAAGATGGACGGGACCAAATACAGGACCATTCTGGAAGAAAACCTGTTGGATTCAGCAAAAGACCTGAGACTGGGACGGAGATTTATCTTCCAACAGGACTATGATCCCAACCATAAAGCAAAATCTACAATGGAATGGTTCAAAAATAAACGTATCCAGGTGTTAGAATGGCCAAGTCAAAGTACAGACCTGAATCCAATGGAGAATCTGTGGAAAGAGCTGAAAACTGCTGTTCACAAACTCTCTCCATCCAACCTCACTGAGCTCCAGCTGTTTTGCAAGGAAGAATGGGCAAGAATTTCAGTCTCTCGATGTGCAAAACTGATAGAGACATACCCCAAGCGACTTGCAGCTGTAATCGCAGCAAAAGGTGGTGCTACAAAGTATTAACTCAAGGGGGCTGAATAATATTGCACGCCCCACTTTTCAGTTTTTTATATGTTAAAAAAATTTAAAATATGCAATAAATTTCGTTCCACTTCACGATTGTGTCACAATAGTTGTTGATTCTTCACAAAAATAATTACAATTTATATCTTTATATGTTTGAGGCCTGAAATGTGGCAAAAGGTTGAAAAGTTCAAGGGGGCCAAATACTTTCACAAGGCACTGTATATTGTGTTTTGTAGGTTATACTTTCATCTTTCAATAAAGCATTCTTAAAAAAATAAATCTGCATAAACAAGTTTTTTTTTTATTAATTAACAACATTAAATTTCAACAATAACAAAATACATCTAAAATTATCATTTGTCTTAATTGTTTCTAAGATCTGATGGGGACCCTACCACCAAAGGATGTAGCCATTGTTACTCTATCCATTGTCGCGTTAGAAGCTCAATCACAGCACAATAGGTTACAAATCTAATAGAACCAAATTGTGTGTTGAAATATTTACCACGAGTAGAGACAATGCGATAGGTGCTGACATAGGATTGCTGTTCAAGGAGTAAAATGTTCCATGATTAATGCTATACTAAAAGTGAAATAAAGAAGGCAGAAAAAAGCAAAAAGAATAATATTTGCAATGTGAATGGGTGTCCACTATATACTCTACCAATAAATTATCTTGTCTATTATCAACAATAGTTGCACTTCAAATGTTTTTATATTATATATATATATATATATATATATATACATATACACACACGCACATATATAGAAGCTGCATTATAATACATAATCATATATATATATATATATATATTATAATGCTTCGCCATAGATTATAATCCTGCCTCTAGATATATTATAATCTCCCCAATCTAAATACATAATTACTAATATATTTCACAAGCTTTCGGCAATTATGTCGCTATCCCATAATGCACTGCGCCGCACCGGTAGCCGCGCCTTATTAGCACACCCAAGTGATAGGTACGCTAATATGGCGCAGGCTAGTAGCGGCACAGGCAACAATCCCACGGTGCACACACCGCCTACAGACCCCCGCCAGCCTCCCACCGCAGGAGGAGAGGGAGGCAAGAGAGGGGAGGAGGCTGAGGAGAGTGAAGCAGGAGAGGAGAGGAGGCTGAGGAGAGGGCGGCCAGAGAGGAGAGGAAGGCCAGAGAGGAGAAAAGGCTGAGAGGGAGGCTGGAGAGGAGGCTGAGGAGAGGGAGGCCAGAGAGGAGAGGGAGGCCATAGAGGAGAGGAGGTTGAGGAGAGAGGCCAGAGAGGAGAGGAGGCTGAGGAGAGCAAGGCCAGAGAGGAGGCTGAGGAGAAGGGAGCCAGAGAGGAGGCTGAGGAGAGGGTGGTCAGAGAGGAGAGGAGGCTGAGGAGAGGGAGGTCAGAGAGGAAAGGTGGCTGAGGAGAGGGGGCTGAGGAGAGGGAGGCCAGAGAGGAAAGGGGGTTGAGGAGAGAGGCCAGACAGGAGAGGAGGTTGATGAGAGGGAGGCCAG
Source organism: Allobates femoralis (assembly GCA_033576535.1). Taxonomy (NCBI): domain Eukaryota; kingdom Metazoa; phylum Chordata; class Amphibia; order Anura; family Aromobatidae; genus Allobates; species Allobates femoralis. The sequence continues at coordinate 411,509,197 of JARQOC010000003.1, forward strand.
AGAGGAGAGGAGGCTGAAGAGAGGGAGGCCAGAGAGGAGAGGAGGCTGAGGAGAGGGCGGCCAGAGAGGAGAGGAGTTCGAGGAGTGTGGCCAGACAGGAGAGGAGGCTGAGGAGAGGGAGGCCAGAGAGGAGAGGAGGCTGAGGAGAGCGAGGCCAGAGAGGAGGCTGAGGAGAAGGGAGCCAGAGAGGAGGCTGAGAGAGGGTGGTCAGAGAGGAGAGGAGGCTGAGGAGAGGGAGGTCGAGAGGAGAGGTGGCTGAGGAGAGGAGGCTGAGAGGAGGCCAGAGAGGAGTGGAGGCTTGAGAGGGAAGGAGGCCAGAGAGGAGAGGAGAGCTGAGGAGAGGAAGGCCAAGAGGAGAGGAGGCTGAGGAGAGGGAGGCCAAGAAGAGAGGAGGTGAGGAGAGGGAGGTTAGAGAGGAGAGAGGAAGGCCAGAGAGGAGAGGGGCTGAGGAGAGGGAGGCCAGAGAGGAAGGTAGAGGGATGAGGAGTAGGCCTGAGAGGAACTGGAGAGGGAGCCAGATGAGAGGAGGAGAGGAGGCCTGGGAGAGGAGGCCAAGAGAGAGGAGTAAGAGAGGCCAGGAGAGGAGCTGAGGAGAGGAGGCCAGAGAGGAGGCTGAGGAGAGGGAGGCCAGAGAGGATGGAGGCTGAGGAGAGGGAGCCAGGAGGAGAGGAGAGAGAGGTGGACTGAGGAGAGGAGGCTGAGAGGGAGGCCAGAGAGAAGGAGGTGAGGAGAGGAGAGAAGTGAGAGGAGGCAAGAGAGGCGAGGAGAGGGAGGCCAGAGAGAGAGGAGCTGAAGGAGAGGAGAGAGGGCCAGAGGAGAGGAGCCAGAGAGAGGAGGCTGAGAGGAGAAGGCCAGAGAGGAGAGGAGGCTGAGGAGATGGAGGCCAGAGAGGAGGAGGAAGGAAGGGCCAGAGAGGGGGGAGTGAGGAGAGAGGCCAGAGAGAGGAGAAGGAGGCTGAGGAGGGGAGGCCAGAGAGGAGAGGAGGCCGGAAGGAGGCAGAAGAAGGGCTGAGGAAGGAGGCAGAGAGGAGGGCTGAGGAGAGGAGGCCAGAGAGGAGAGGCAAGAGGAGAGAGGCTGAGGAGAAGCAGAGAAGAGAGAGGCTGAGAAAAGGGAGGCTAGAGGGAGGAGGCGAGGAGGAGGCCAGAGAGGAAGTGCTGAGGAAGGGGCCAGAGAAGAGAGGAGGCGAGGAGAGGAGGCCAGAGAGGAGGCTGAGAAAAGGGAGGCCAGAGAGGAGAGGAGGCTGAGAGAGGAGGCCAGAGAGAGAGGAGCTAGGAGAGGAAGGCCAGAGAGAGGGGCTGAGGAGAGGAGGCCAGAGAGGAGAGGAGGCTGAGGAGAGCGAGGCCAGAGAGGAGCTGAGGAGAGGAGGCCAAGAAGAGAGAAGGAACTGAGGAGGAGGCCAGAGAGGAGAGGTGTGAGGAGAGGGCAAACAGGATAGGAGGCTGAGGAGAGGGGGGCCAAGAGGAGCTGAGGAGAGGAAGCCAAAAGGAGAGGAGCCGAGAGGAAAGAAAGCTGAGGCGAGGGAGGCCAGAGAGGAGAGGTGGCTGAGAGAAGGAGGCCAAATGGAGAGGAGGCTGAGGAAGGAGCCAAGAGGAGGCTGGAGAGGAGGCAGGAGGAAGAGGAAGAGGAGAGGGAGGCCAGAGAGGAAGAGGCTGAGGAGAGGGAGGCCAGAGAGGAGAGAGCTGAGAGAGGCAGCCAGAGAGGAAGG